>LKNJ01000990.1:0-129938 GCA_002120245.1 Maccullochella peelii
ACCTGAGTCAAGTGCTGCATTTGAGTCCCTTCCAGTGAGCTCCGTGACAGTTACAACAGCTTTTGGTAGCGAATGTTCTATAACAGACATTACTGAGCCAGTTTGCTGACTTTATGACTCTTCTCCACTTTTGCTACTGTTACACAATGTTTTAGCATTTAACAAAGTGTTGCTTGGTCTGGTATGGCTAATAGCTTTTGGTAGCTAATGTTAGCTAATGTTAGCTAACCTAAGGTAGATATTGTTGTGTTTGTGTACACAAAGTTTGAGCATACAGCATTATCCTTGTTATTGTCCCTTGTGGCTCCTGGGCTGTGGTTCAGAAAAAGTTACATACTGTAGGATTGCTTTAAACCAATAGTTCAACATTTTGGGGAAAACGGCAGAGAGTTAGATGAGAAGATTGATACCACTGTCACATCTGGACATTAAATATGAAACTATAGCCAGTGGCCGGTAGTTTCGCTCAGCATAAAGACTGGAAAAAGTGGAAACAGCTAGCTTGGCTCTGTCTGAAGGTAACACAATGCCAAACTGTTTCTGTAACACATACATTTGCCCAAAATGGAATGATAAAACTTTACCTCTATTGACCTTGAACTTTACCATCAGTGGCATGAAACGCTTCTGATCTCCATTCACACACAGTTTTGACTACATCAAGAGCTAAATAATTACTCCACATGTTGCTCTTGTCATCAGAAGGATTATAAAGCACTCACCTATGGATCCTTTGGGACAGTTCATGGCAGCAGGGCGTCCAAATTTGGTCTTGGGCCACCAGATGCCTGCATCAAACGCCTTGGGACAGCCCTCGTACACCACTGTAGAGGAACGGGCAAACAAAATAATAGAAGGTTTAGATGTGAATATGTTTTTAAACATGAGGCTGACATTAATTCTGGGCCAATAACAAACACACACCATTCCCTACACATACAGCTTCCATCACACTGGATTTGAGGTTGATTGGTTTGAGCATCAAGTGATAGTTCAATTGGCCCTAAAAAAAGTGCATTGTAACTGAAGCTAGACCACCTGAACTTTTACCACAAAAATGTCAACAAAAAATTAAAAGGGAAACGCCTGCTTTGGTTCCACCTCAGGATGCCGCCTAGCCAAACCACTCCACCTTATGAAACAGCCGGACAGACCAGCACGGTGACATTCAACCAATTTAAACCCGCAGAGCCATTACACAAGATGTGATGCATAATTCATTTCAGCATATCTGGGTTAATAAATCTCCAGCACAAACCAAGCAGGGGCCTGCAGGCTTGCTAACTTGTTTGTGGCTCCTCTTAGTCACACAGGGCCTGTAATCCCTCAGTGTTTCATTAACTCTTAGGCCTTACTTCACTGCTATGACACATAACTTCCTAACCTGAATGAATCTTAAAAATGAGCTCATCATTTACACGTATCATACTTACCCTTTCTTTAAGGATCATTTCTACTAAAACACAAGAAAGTCTGTTGTTACTAAAGGCTGTGGTGACATTAACCACAGCTTTAATGAATGTCTCGCTGTCGGCTCGGCTGTGTTTGGTGCAGAGCTGACAGATCGGTATGAGGCCTGCCATGGATGGTCACATCTCAGTGACCCGCGGGACATGACCAAAGAAACCTCTCGCCTGTTTCATCCTTCTATCTTCACCCCATCCCTCACTCTTTCCCTGCGTCAGAATTTATACCCTTCAGATCTGAAAAATCTACTTGATCAAAAATGATTTTTTTAACAGAAAGAACCATATTGTCACAAAGAACTCTGGGATTTACGTCCATTAAAAGTCCAAACACGTTCCGAGACCTTGAAGAGCTTCATATTGTGTCAAACAGTAAGCACACTGACATTGATTTTCTGTTTGGGGACTTTGTGGCTTTGTCTTCCATTCATCTCTACTGTATTGTGTGTGTGCAGTCCCACTGCCAAGTTAGCCCACTAGCCAGACTTGCCTCTTCTGCTTGACTGGGTGGCGACAAAGACGTTGACGTTAGCTCAACTGCAGCACCAGCGCATGTGAGTGACACTATTTGTCTCCTTTTGAGACTTCATCGATTCATCCGGGCTCACTCTGTGAACCTAAACATTTAAGGGAATAATACACCCGACTTCTGAAATGATTTTTTCATTACTGTCCTTGTCCTGAACACCTCGAACCATTTTTTCCATTTAGACAAATTCATTGTTTCACTTTTCAGCATATTATCCATGTGATTTGACAGTACTTTGGAATAGCTATGTTTTACTTTCATGTTAGTATTTCATGTTTTATTTTAAGTGAATGCCTATTCTTATATGAGTGAATTAGTCTATTTAATGTGTATTAGCTCCTTTGCAGGGCTAATTTGTTACTGATATTGGTACACCTCAGAAAAGTTATATGCATTTTCTTAGATCTTTTTATTAACCTCAGAGCTATTGTTTAATATTTTAATAACTCAGTTCCCTGTTCTGGATTAATAAAGTTCATCTTACTATATGTTTACTTTAAAAGTACAGTCTGTCACTAGAAGAAAAAAAATACGTTATTACAAAAAACATGTACATAAACATATACATTTACATACCCTCGCATCCAGTGGGAGTGACTTCAGCGAAGGGGTTATCACAGCGGTTACACTGACGGCCGATGACTCCTCCTTTACAGGGGCACTGCCCAGTGATGGGGTCGCAGGTTCGAGACTCAGAGCCAACAGAGAAACACTCACAGGGGTGGCAAGTGTCCTCACCTTCTGGCCGATAATGGTTTTCCTGCAGGAAGAGGAGAAGACATAGGTGACTGATATTATATTTAAATCATCAAAAGTAAGCTAGGAGGACATTTAGATATTAGCCTAATATCTTTAAAGTATTCTCCTGACCTGAGCAACCTTTGCTGTAAACAAAAAAAATCTGGTGAATCACAAAAAGAAACATTCCCTATCAATCTGGGAAATGCCAAGTTATGTATGATTTTACCTTGCAGCGACACTCTCCAGTGGTCTTGTTGCAGTCTTTATGAAATCCCCTGGTAGTATCACAGTTACAGGGTCCACACACGGGACTGCCCCACCAACCTTGAGGACACGGCTTCTCCACTCTGACATCAAAGACAACGACACATTAATTACAGCAGCTATAATTGAAATGACAATGTTAGAATGTGAAAGGCGTCGCTCTTTGAGCTTCATAACGTGTGTTACAGCTCCCTTTTTAGCTGTCTGGCCCGCAACTTAAATGTTTTGGTTCACTCTCACTGCTCTCATAGTGTCATTTTCTGCCACAACAGGCAACTGTTTGGGTGAAAAAAGCTCTAAAAATCCCATTGTATTTAACAGCATTTAGCAGCTAAAGAGCCAGATATTTCCCTCAGGAGTTGGTAGAGACCAAAAGCAGAGCTAACAGAGAGGGAATATTGGACTTACATTCGCCAGGTGGCCAGAAACATGACTCCTAATGAATGGTAATATTGTTCTGTAAATGCTGGATGTTTAGATACGCAACTGTTTGCCAACAAGTTCGCCCTATGAACTTAAAAGGTAATATGTCAGTGTTGTGTTCACAACTTATTTCTGCTGCCCCCAAGTGGCCAACATTTTTTGCTATAGGTTTAAAGCGCAGCACACATGCATTATAAAATACAATGTACTTTTTCACCATATAAGTAAAAAACAATCTAATATGCCATTTCCAAATGACCAAAAACAAGTAAATCAAGAAAATCCATCCTAAAATGAGATATACCCTTATGTACAACTTCAAACTTGTATTTTTCTTCAAATTACTATAACTCCGGATTTATTTAATAACTAGGAATACCAGATTTTTTTCTCTTGTCTTTTCTCTCTTGAAACTAGTGAAACTACATTATAATTACATAATAAGCCGTGTTTCATTTTTTAGCCATTGGAAGGTGAAAGAGTGGACAAAACTGTTTTGGGATTAAAACAAAAAGATAATAATCACTCTTTTTGTCAACATACAGTAGGACCAGTGCACCTATTGATAAAAATAAAGTGTCATATAAGCAAAGAGATGGTTAATCAGGTTTTCACATGTTATTGACTTGGTATCAGCTTGAAAAAAATACTCCAAATCTGTTAAATTTATCTCAAACTAAACGCTCTTTGTTGCCCTGAATCTAGAATAAACTTCCTCTACACTTTCAAGTCAGTGACTCAGGTGTGACTCATTCATACAAACACACACAGACTCTCTTTCTCTCTCAAGAGATGCGATCTGCGACTGAGCGATGTTATCGGATAGGGGACGGGCAGCAGTATGAGGGCAAGAGGGACTAAACACACCTTTGGAGGACCAGTCAGGCATGGAGGGGAAATCCCACATACTGCTTAAGACAGGAAGTGATGCGTGTCATAGGGGTCAGGGTTCAGGGGGAAATGACTGGTTCTCAATCAGGGCTGGCTAATTCACGTGAGCCCTTAGACAATGCTGACAGTGCAAACCAACACACCACTTTCTGTGCACATATATGGACCTTCATCTAATAGTTTGATTATTTCTTTCATCTTTCCTCTCTCTCTCTCCCTCACACGCACAGGCACACAAACACTATCCAGCTCAGATTACTGACTAATAAAGCTGCTCTGAAAGACTCAGGATGTTGGCAACACTGCAAAAAGAGCAAGAGCGTAAAACAACTAAAGAAGATTAGTGTGCTTTGTCTCTGTGGGAGGCAAAGTCCATTTTTAGTCTGCTTAATTTTTAACGTCTGGATAAAAAGGACTGTCTGCATGTCTTGGAGGACGCATTAGGCATGCAAAGCAATCTGCACAAGTGTCTGTGATTTTTCTTAAGTAAAGATCTAACATCGCTAAATCATTACCACAATCATTCTGAATTGTTTTTATTTGCTGTAGCAGTGAGTATTACACTGCGTGCCACTGCTACTGCTTCATGGCACAATACAGAGCTTCTCCAAAGAGTTTCTCCAAACGGCAGAGGGTGGAACAAATGACATGCAAATGAAAAGATCATTTTTAAAACGAAGTCTCTGACACTTCAAGAGATACTCCTAAACTCACAAGACGACCGACAGCATCAAAGAATTGTAGGTAACGTAAATGCTTTTACAGACTGAACATTGCTAAACATTTTTGACATAGTGATTGACAAAACTTACTGTAATTATATTTTTAAGAAAATCCAACATTTAACATGTTAAAAAATGTGACTACACACATCAAGTGAACTTACCTCTGGGGATATACTGTAGTTTTTCAATATTGATACTGAGTACTACTAAAAACCTCTCCCTGCTCTCCCTCTAAACACTCGCACATACAGTACACACTGAGGAAGGGACCTTACTTGTTTTCACAGTACTGGCCGTAGTTGTTCTGTCCACATTCACAGGTGTAGCCGTGGGAGGAACTTGGTTTGCGAACGCAGGTGGAAACGTGCTCACAGGGGTTGAGCTGGCAAGCATCCACACACTCCTTACCAAAATAACCTGCAGGACACACAGAAAAGAGTGAGGAGTGACACTCAAACCTTACTGAGCGATTTATATAGAGTTTATAAGTATAATTCGGCTGTATGTGTTTGTGCAAGCGTATATTACCTGGGTCACACACACAGGTGTGTGTGGTCCAGTCATCACTGCAGTGGCTGTTCTCAGGGCAGATGTTGGAGTCGCAGGGGTCAGCCAGGTCGCAGCCGTCCTCCACGCGGATCTTCAGGCCCTGAGCCATGTTCACGTTGGCCACGTTGGTGGAAGTCTCACCCATGCGCACACCCTGATGGAGAGCACAGATTGTTGACGAAGAAGCACAGGCAGGTACGTTTCTTTTCAAAGTTTGAAAAAATACACCTACCTGTATGCAGCCAACAAATCCCTTGTTGACATGGTTCCCAACTCCAGGCAAACCTCCGACATGAAGAGTTTGCAGCTTCAATCCTGGGAGGTCAGTACCGATCTCCACTGACTTCTGCTTAAAAACACAGATTTGCAAATGAGAAAATTTTTCTTGAAAACTTTACCCGTTGCGAACATCCTTGTCTATTGGTGGTGTAATCTGCCTGTACCTGGTACATGCCGTAGTCTAGGGACACAGCAGCCATGTATTTGATGTCCTTGCCGTCTTTAATGCTCCTCAGCTCGACCAGCAGGTGGTGCCACTCCCCGTCATTGACCCGAACTTGGGGGAAGCCCAGTGACGCCACCAGCTGCTGTCTCAGCAACACCTCCATACGTACCTGTTGCTCACTCACCTGGATGGTGGGAAAGATGGAGAAATCGAATGACAAGACTGCAGCTTCAATTCTACAATCTTTTGCTTTCTTTGCTGTCAGCTGCTACGAAATTAAGCCTAAAATTCAAAATGCCTGGCAATAATCTGATTCTCCTGACTTTTGTACTCAGTAAAAAGTTTACATTATATGTTGATGATGATGACATTTTTGTTGACAATAATTTGTTGACAATATACTTTATGCTGTATCTCACCATGAGGTTGATGGTGGAGGAGGGTCCGGCATTGGCCTGCATCAGGGTGCCAGCAGGCTGCCTGGTGCGGAACATGAGGCCCATGTACCAGGGAACAGCGACGGTAATGTCTGGCTCGCTCCAGGAGACCAGAGCCTGGCCGTCAAAGAACTGAGGAGATGGCATCACTGGACAGGGATAAGACAGGAGGAGGACAACGACTCAGGGTTGTTGGCAAAACACGATTCATGTTTGGCATTAAATGTGTTCAGAGGTGCTATGCATAGCATTTTAAGGATAAATCCGTGTTATATTCAGTGTGATTCCAATAAACATATTAGATCACTGTTGAGAAGCAACAGTCTACAGGTCAGACTTCCCAGAGATCTGTTGGGTTGCTTTACGACACAAAAACAGGAAAACAGGGCGCTGTTCATATGTGTGCATATGAAGCTAAAGGTTTCACAGTTTCTATATGAGTGAACAGCCAACTGAGCAATGATGTCCAACATAATTATCCTCTTCAGTGAAGTGAAACAGAAAGAGGAGAGACAACAAGTAGCATACATGACATTGTGACATGAAGCAAGACGGTTTATGGGAAAAGTGGTCTGTTTTTTGTGGAACACTGGCAGTAACAATAACGCTTTTATGATAGATATGACTGATAGTGGCTACCAGTTGTTTCTACCATTGTGGCTTCAGAATAAATTGTTTGGTTTCTGTGGTGAATTGTAATATTCTGCAGTCCCAGTTTGATAGTAGGATTTATGATTATAATAATTTAATTTCATGTGATATAATTACTACTTTATGTCTTATGGTTACTATGCAGTAATTCTTAGACAAACATCCAATGTCTAGAGACATTCTGAAAATCCACAGAAAATCCTACAGACATGACACATGCCGCGTAAGCTCCTGTACATGTTGAGAGAGATCAAGAAACACACACACACACACACACACACACACACACACAGCAAGGGTCCACCTTTCAGCACAACAGTGTTTCCTCCTGTATAATCCACAGCATAAACTCTGTATGTTCTCAGGTCCCCGGGGCACATATTTCAACTGAAGCATTCACAAAAACACACATACACTAGCTGTAATTATGAGACAAAGCACATATTTGTTCCTGGTAACAGGTAAGCTACAGTGGTTTTAGTCTGACTACTTTGCCATGGCTTATGCCTCCATAAAGTAGAAGAAAAACAGCCACTCCTCAGTTCTCATTAACTTTTATTTAACTTTAAGACTCAGAAGAAAGAGTCTACAGCCTTGCTAGAAGGCTGTGTGAGGCTGTAAGCAGTACGGCCAGGTGGGTGACTTCTTTTCATGTCTGTCCAGTCTGGAGGATTTGGGCAGCATAAAATACACAAAGACAGATCTCTCGTTTCTCATGTGGCAGCTAGGTGTGTGAAGCCTCAAACCAAACGTGTCAACAAGTAACAGGGCGGCCAAAACCTCTTCCCAGCTTGCTGTGATCTCGGCCCAGTTCAGATACTGGATACTGGGGCCTGGCACTGGCTGGGGCGGCTGTACTTAAACAGTGTTAGCATGCTCCATCAGTATGCTAACATGCTCACAGTGACAATGCTAACATTCTGATGTTTAGCAGGTAATATTGACCAGGTTCACCATCTTAGTTTAGCCTGTTAGCATGCTAACATTTGCTAATTAGCACGAAACACAACGTAGTGCTGTGGTTGCAGGGCTAATAGAAATTTTGACCTGGTGATGGTGCTAGATGAAAAGTCAGGGGATCACCAAAGTCAACAGAATTTATCCCCTAGCGACACTGAATATCTGTAGCGAATTTCACAGCAACGCGTCCAATAGTTGTCAAGATAGTTCACTGTGAACCACAAATGTCAAAATTATGGTGGCCATCCCTAGAGCCATGGCTAAAACCGAAAACCCACAAAAGATGGGTGATGCGACGGTCACTAAATCACAGTAGGCCATCTCCATTCAGCCGTTTGTTTTTTTTTTGGAGTTTGCCAATTCCTTATTTAGCCACTCTAAACCTCACATCTTTTCTTACCGTTTTCTTAAGCGATTGAGCAAAAATCTGGTAAACAGTGCTAATCTCAGTCAGGGAGGGAAATTCACACCTGCCACCAACTTTCTTTTGTGAACACTCCTCAAATATATTAACTTATTAACCAGATATGTTGACTATAAATACATCCTTAATTACTGCAACAGCTTGTTTAACACCAGTCTAAATATCTACTTGTCATAACGCCACCCATGAGCATGTAGCAAGTGTTTTCCAGTATATTACTGAATGCTTATATTTAGCCTGACTGTAATCTGCTTTAAGTTAGCGTGACAGAACTCATTCCTTGTCTTTAAAATATGGTCTATACAACTGAAATCCGATCTTATAGAGTAAGAAGAAAAACAAACAGTCCGACCAGGTGGGTGACTTCTTTTCATGTCTGTCCAGTCTGCATGATTTTTGGCAGCGTTAAATACACAAAGACAGATCTCTCATTTCTCATGTGGCAGCTAGGTGTGTGAAGCCTCAAACCAAACGTGTCAACAAGTAACAGGGCGGCCAAAACCTCTTCCCAGCTTGCTGTGATCCCGGCCCAGTTCAGATACTGGATACTGGGGCCTGGCACTGGCTGGGCGGCTAGCTCACAGACGAGAGGGCAAGGAGAGGTATTCACACCTTCACACATTGTTTGGAAGCTCGCCCTGAAGGAGGAAATCAAAGTTCTCTCCTTACCATAGAAGAACATGAGATGGATTATGGGGTGTAAATAACAACACTACACTGGCAAGCTGCGCTGCTTTCATGTTTCCTTGACTATCCATCTATCTATAAGTACAGTACACAGGTCTGCACTAGAGTAACATGAGCTGTGCCGCACATCTGCTGAGGTGACACAAAGAGGACAGCTATGGGGTCAGTGTGTGCGTGTGTGTGTGTGTGTGTGCGTGTGTGTGTGTCTTTTGTTTCATCCTTTGAGTCTGGGTTTTGATAAGTGAGTCACAGTTTGTTCTTGTCCTAAAACTCCAAACCTGAGGCCATGCTTAGTGTCTGTACTGTAGCGAGCAGAGGCTTCACTGTGACTTTCCATTGTGACTGCTGCGTGAGTCAGACTGAGTCAGGGGAAGGTGCTCCTTATCCCATTTGATCTCCCAAACACACACTACTTCCTGGAAGTCCTCAACACACACAAACACACACACACACACACACACACACACACTCACTGTAGGTAAACACACGGAGCATGTAGATACAGGCACATTCGGCCAGAGACACACCTGGATATGAATGTACATGTGGATGCAAACACACACACCTAAATACAGACACTTTTTGACTCTATCTTGAGAGATTAACCCACTCTGTCTCTCACACACACACACTTCTTACCTTGTTCACAATTCTTGCCTCCGTATCCGGTTGGGCAGTCGCAGCTGTAGGTATTCCACTTGCTGACACACACTCCTCCGTTCTGACACACGTCATTCGCGCAAAAGTTTTTCTTTGCAGGACAACCTTGACATCAAACACACACAAGAATTACTATCTGTATGTACATTGTATGCATCAGTTTATGGGCTGCAGAAACAATATGAGTCAGCTTTAAACATACTAACTTTAGCAGCATGCAGAATTGTTCACTGCTCATGGTACGCATTAAAAAGTTTTATCTAAAAGGAGCAAAACTGATGCGTCACACTTTTTCTATTAAATACCTTTTTTTAAGCATTAAGTTAGGCTGTTTCATGACCTCTGGGCCCTTGAAATCCTGCAAAGTTAGTAGATTTCAACCAGAGTGTTGGTCTTAGAAATAAGCAATGTCTCTACCTCTGCAGTTTAACTCTACAGAGTGAGCATGGCTTTGGCATGTCTAACCTGCTGCGGTGCCGTTGTTAGCGATGTAGCTGGCCATGTCGATGGGTCTGCTGTCGATGCTGAGGTTTCTCATGCAGCCCACAAAGTCTCTGTTCCTGACCGGGAAGGCCTCAGGTAGGTTGGGAACGCCGCCTAGCAACAGCGGCCCTGTCAAGTCCAGTGACCTGCAGACGGCACAGAAAGGAAAGAGATCAGAGCAAAAATCCAAAATGTAAAAAAAATCTACTTCCTTATAACGGAATACCTGTCAATGTTGAATAATTTTAAATACATTATTTAAAATTAGAGTCAGGTGTGGACACAAACACACACCGACTCAGCTCTACAATGAATAAACCCAAGTTTTGACTGTGACGATCAGGACTGTTCATTTCTAGTCCTTCTGGTTGTAAACCAGTGACAAACAACAACCCGCCGATGCCCCGAGTTTACACCAGAAAGGGCGACTCAGGTGAGGCATCAGCCCTTAGCATGACTGACATTTCTGAAATAAGGTTATTGTGTCCAAGGTTTTAAGCTGTCACAAGACTAACTGCTACCATCATCATGACCGAGTCAGGTTCCACATACTAGGTCATATAGGAAGCTGCTTACACCCTGAGCCTCTAAAACACTCAAACACCAAAGGGCTTTAAGAGATTTAATGTAATGCAATGCTGCACAACAAACCCCCCACTACACCATTGAAAGTTGTGTGCATACAGCACAAACACTGTTGCTTGGCCAGTAGCATGTGGAGCTTATTGGAAGAGTCTTTAAGGAATTTAATGAGGGAAATCCCGACATAAATCAAACGGGAATCTGTTCCATCTTGGAACCACTTTTAGAGCCATAAACTGCGACAGTATTGTACAGAAACGCTTCTGTATTGCTTCGTTTATATGATCACTAATAATGCAGCCTGATGGATGGATGACTACTACTGATATTTGTTTAAGGTGAAGCATTTTAATTCCATGTACATCAATTTATAAACTTGAGATATTTTGCAACAGGAAAAGCATTTGCATTGTTTTTGTAGAGACAAGTGTCTAGGCAAAAACCACAAAAAAATATATTAAATTTAAACAATAAAACAAACAGCAAACAACATAAAAGTACAGTGCAAAAGATAAATAATACGTGTGATGGGATAAACTGAATGGACAGAAGTTCTTAAAATACAGCAACTGATTGTTTCTGTTTCTGTGACATTTTTCAGGTTTACGCTCCCTATAAACTGTACTGGTCAAAAACTGCACTTGTAGTTCATATATTGAAGTGCTCCTCAAACCTACAATTAAAAATGATGTGGGTCTATGCCATCCCATATTGTACCTCTGGCAGTAAATTAAGTCAAATTGGACCAACCGCATTGAAGTGTTAAAAGCTTAAAATGAAGTGAAAGTGAAAGCCAGCTGGTTCCGGCTCTGTGCTTCTCTGGAGCATGTCAAGACATTCTCCCCAACAAAACTTCAGGCGTTTGCGTGTTTGCACCACATCACACACCGGTGTAACGTATATATGTTTATTCCAGCTTGACACAGCTTCCTCTGAACGCCGCTCAGCTTCTGTGACTTGTGCAACAAGTTCCTGAAGGAATGTAACCTCATTAACTCCTCTTTGGAGCCTTCTCTCTCTATCTCTCTCTATCTCTGTCCCCACCCTCTGCATACTAAATGTGCCTCAGCATGCTAGCTCTCCAAAAAAACCCTCTCACGCTATAAAAATAAAATAAATTAATTAGTGCGCGATAAACACACGGTAAGTCAGATTAAGCCTGTGTTGACATGAGCTTTTGGTTGTCTAAGGCCATGTCTGACAGCAGAAAGGCCACGAGGATGAACACAGAGATTAAGAGAAAAGGAGTAGATGATGGTAGAACGAGAGATGTGTAATCTGTTGTAATGAAGGCAATTTGACATATTTACCTATTAGTCTGACTAGTTTGTGTGTGGAGTGTGCTTGGGATGGATTGGAGATAATGAGTGTAAAGACCTAAAGAGAGAAAGAAGATGAGTGAAAGAGAAAGAGAGACTCCAGCTTACTTCTTCTGTCCGGTCTGGGTGCCTTGGGCGGCGCAGGAATAGTTGCCGATCTGCTCCCCGAAGCGAATCGCCATGGAGATGTCACAGTCATCTACGGCAACCACAGCCACCTTTTCTCCAGAGGGCCCATGAGGGATGCCTAGACGCCCAATGTTCGGCTGAAAAATAAAATATAGATTGCATCTAGTTATTCATCAACAGATACAAATGATAGTGTTGATTTAAAGAATATGTAACATATTGAGTCAGCTATAACACCTGAACACCACAATTTAGGACTAAGTGCGTAAAAAATAGCAAGCAAGCAAGCAGAGAAGCAAAGAGAAACAGTTGTAGTAATAGATAGAATGGTGGAAAGGGATAGCTAAGCGTAATGAACAAATAGTTAAAGCTAAAGGTAGTGGATAAATGGTTAGAATAGATACTTAAAAGTAATGGTTAAACTGATGAAATAGTTTGCTAATGGATAAATGATGGAAATAGCTAAAAGAAACAGATAATGGTTAAAATAGTTAGCTAAAAGTAATGGATAAATGGAAATAGTTAGCTAAAAGTCATGGAAAAATGGTCAGAAAAGATGGCTAACTTATTAGTTGAAATTAATAGTTGAAATAGTTTGGTAAACATAATGGATAAACAGTTGAAATAGCTACATGTAATGGAAATGGTTGAAATATGTAAAAGTAATGGATAAATTGGTGAAATAAAAAGTAAAATAAAAGACAGCTTCTGCCACTCAGTAGTACAAATGCAAACTTAAACAACTTAAACACTGATAATTCAATTGTATGAAAACAATATTCATCAACTATTATTACATCCACTTCTAAATGTTAGTTAATATATATACAGTTGAAAATCATTTCAAATGAGCACAACATGATGGGTGGTGTCGATGAAGGGGTACTTGCTGTGGGGGGGGTACGTCTGACAAAAAAAGGTTGAGAACACTGCCCTACAGTGCCCAAATGATTTTTTTTACAGTGTATTGTTATGGTAAATTACCTCAACTGACTGAATTCAGTTAAAATATTTAATGCTTCATTTCTTTCTTTATTTCTTTTTATTCAGTGTGAGAAACTTGGCTGGGGCGGCAGCTTCGGTGCTCGATCAGTGCAGATCAGCGCAACACAAACAATGTCTAGCTGACTTTAGCCGACTTGGAGTAGAAGTACACAGGCATCTCTTGGCTTAAGATGACAAAACGCCCATTGTGCATTAGCTCACACCTAATGATTACAAACTAGGCTAATTCCTCCATCAAGGCCTCTGGCCGACAAATGTCGATCTGAGAAAATGTGGATCAGCTTAGAAAATCAGGCCACCAAATCGCTTTAGTTTTTCAGTAATATCTAATACCGAGCATTTCCTAAACAATAGCAGCCTTGGAAGAGGAAGCAGGAGGAATCTGAGGAGTTCAATAAAAAGAAAAGTTTAAACCAATTAAATAACACCTCTTTTCATCGCTGTCATAAAAGTGAAGTGCAAGGCAAGGCTAAAGATATGAGCCATCAAAAAATAAACTTACATTCTTTAGACTTATAAAGTTCATATGGCAAACTTTGTCCAACATAAAATGAGTGTTTACATTTCATTTTCTTGCTGTTAGTGGCTTACAATAGATCAAAATGACGAGTTACCTCTCTCTGCTATCTCTCCTGGGAGAATGGAAAGTCATGACTACAACAACACACAACAATGGGACTACAGATCCCTGATCTGATCACAGTGCAGTGTTTACGCAAGGCACTCTGGCTGTTTAGATGTTGACAGTTTGAGCGATAGCATGAGAGATTTTCGGTGGTGTATCTATACAGCTCAATGAGACAAAATGAAGGACAAAAATCTTTTTTTTTAAATTCAGATTGTTTTTGACTAAATTATCTGCAACAGCTAATTTCGGACATTTTGTTGCATTGCCTTCTTTTATAAGACTTTGAGAGAAACGTTAAAAAGAAACAGAAGAGAGGGAGAAAGAAAAAGACGCACGGATATGAAAACGACAATGAACGTGCATGTGTTTGTCTCCTTCATAAATAGGATTAGAGTAATGAGATACTGGTGGGGCAGAGACACTGAAAACAAAGGAAGAGGTAGAAAAAAAAGAGGCCGACAAATAGAAAAGAAAGAGCGACAGACAAAAATAGGGAGGTGGACAGACCAGAAATAAGAGACTGAAAGAGAGAGACAAAAGAGAAACTGGCAGACGGGTAGAAAACGAGCAACAGAGGGGTGCAGTGTCTATTTTGGCTCAGGTGGGCTCCAGTCCGGGCATATTTTCCAACCCACAGGGAGTTTATCGCTGCCACTCCCTTCAATGTGCCCTGTTTCCACTGATTCCACCGAAAACCCTTTCACACTTTCCATAAAGATAAACAGGAAAGCCGGCTGAACAAAAGTACACCTCTGACGCCTCTGCTGTTTTCTTTCTCTGTCACTGCTTCTAATCTCATTTGGACTGTCTTTTATTTTTCACTCACTCACAGGCAGTCTCACGAGCAAAATCAGTGTCACACTGTGGTCTGTAGTCTGAGAGAAACAGCAGTATCAATATATAAATATATAGTTAATATATAGTTAATTGTTGAGTCTATAAAACATTGCAAAACAATTTCCCCTAGTCCAAAGTGATATCATCAAATGTCTCGTTTGCTTTGACCAACAGGCAGAAAGATTGAAAGATATTCAGTTTACTATAATATAATCCTCAAATCCTCACATTTGAGAAGATGGAACCAGAAAATGTTAAAATTTTAATTAAAAAAATAAAAATGTATAATTACTCTATTCAAAATGAAACTTTTAAAAATGGGATTTAAATATATACTGAGCCAGGGTTCATGTTTGGTCACATGCATCTACCTAATGTCTAAATGTAATATATGGCCTCACTAACCCATCACAGGCTGTTTTGCACGTGTCAGCAGCCTATAATCACCTTGTACGTGGAGCATGTATAGCAATCATGCTAATAGGAAACCACATCCCTGTCTCTGGCAGCCAGCCAATCGCCTCCTCCCTGCCCTGCACTGTATCTACAGGTGCGTACTTGTGTTGAACCCTCCCACCCTCACCTGCTAACATCACCGAAGACATCCATCTTTCCAGGTAGCCAATGCGTGAACCAGTAAACTCTTGTTGGGGCCTCCCACTGTCATAACTCAAATCATAAAAGTAGGACGGGCCCTAGTGATCTGTCTTCAACTGTCATGATTTAATGTATCATTATGTTACTTGGATTCTACTTCCTGAACTGACACAACAGCAGCCTGTGGTGGGACGCTGCACTTGGGTAAATCTGTGTCATGGCAGTGTGCAAGACAATAATTCAGACTTGTGGCCAAATGTCCTTGATAATTTGGAGTACGTTTAATGCATTACCCTGCTGTGAAATATGCATGAATGTCCCCTGTGGGCAGCCTGTGATCAAGGGACATGCTCCAGTGCACTCTGAGTGAGGAAGAAGAAAAAAAGAAAAGAAAAGATCTGGTTCTGTTCAGAAAGCAGCAAAGCCTGCAGCCTGAAGCTGTAAAAAAGAAAGAAAAAAAGTCTGGCACCATGCAGCAGGAGAATAATGAAGACCCTAACAGAAACAACCAAAACGTTCAAAGAAGCTCAAAAGTGGTGAAGGAAAGAAGACGAGAAGGGGCAAAGGAGCAGGAAACTACTGTGTGCCCAACACAGCAGAGAACAGAAGTTTAAAAAATCATAGTGACTGGACAATATGCTGTGTAAATATGTACTGTAGTTAAAATGTCTCCTTAAAAGAAACACATTCCTCGGATTGAGGGGAAAAAAGTCCAGCAAATCCTCATTCTTACATCTGTGCCGTCTATCATTGGTTAATATCTACACAGAATTTTACTTCATGCTTCGTACATCTTGCTTGTGGCCAGATTTGATAAAAGTGAAGAAGAAATGCTTCATTCCTTCCATAACAACACTTTCAAGGCGCTAGTGAGCACTATGACGAAGCAGAAATGTAAAAGAACAGGGCAACATTTTGGCACATATGCTCATGAGATTAATATTAATAAATGTATTTTTTTCACAAATGTGGGTTAAGCCAAACAATGACTCAAATTACTTTTCAAACCAGAGGGGAAATGAAAACGAGAAGGAAAGTGTGATAACTGTGTAAAAGCTCCTCAAGGGCAACAAAAGGTAATTTGTCTGATAGAGAAAATCACTCACTCAGTGACTCTTCTAACAGAGGAATCAGTAGTTAGGCTGATTACAATCTTATCATCTCTTTTGAGTTCAGTCAAGCGAGGAAGAGACGAGATAAAGAATGGAAGCGCAGCGCGGGGGAGAGAGGGAGAAAGACACCCAGATGTCGTACATAATGGTCCCGCAGACCAAAAATCTCAGGGGGTGCAGCTGTAACATGTATGTTCACGCTAAGTGCTAAACGACATGTATTTAGGGTATCTGTGTAATGTGTATGTAATATATAGGGGAGTACATAACTGCTCCGGGCAATCAAAACAACATCTATATGAAATTTTGAAGCATGGTAATGTAACCAATGTCAGACAAAACTACAAAACTACAAAACATTCACGAAGCCTCTCTTAAAGGGGCAGATTGTACACATGAAGATCAGTTTACAAGAGTAGCTACTAGAGGGACAAATTTGGGAGCATGGAGTTTGAAAGACGTGGGCATTTAACAGGGAGAAGGGGTCAAACTAAATTATGCTGCATTGCATTATGGGAAACATAGAATCCAGTGTTTTGGAGCTGAATCCATACTAAGAACTACAAGTCAGGATATCTCTGCCTCTGTTGCTTCGATTTTGACCATTCTTTTTTTTTTTTAAATCTATTTCCTGTGAGCCCCCTATAAATGGCGGTGCAATACCAAATCATTGGAGTACCCCCTTTAATAGAGCTTTAAGAAATAAGATTATTTAAGGAATTAAGGAAGGCATTTTAAGTCTTCCAGTCTCTCCTACTCTAAATTGCTCCAAATTAATGGATTAGACTGTTTTGCTATGAATCTTTTTTTGGAAACAATGGTTTCAAAATGTACATAGATAAAAGAGGCAGTGTTTAATACATACATCCTCAAGGTAGAGGTTAATTCAAACGCCCCAAAAAAAGACTCTCTTGAGGGAAAGAGTGTGTTTATGAATTCCCTTTTAAATGACTCATAAGTTAGCTGACTGTGCCTGTTAGCTGTGTTACCACAGCCGGTAGAACTGTGTATGGTTTCAGGCTTCTTTCTGATCCCTGGTTTTAAAGTGCACTTGGCCCTCACTTTGAGGGGCCCCATGAGGGTCTCTTATTTATCCTTCGCCCCGACTCGGGGCTGTTGAAGATTCCCTCTCTCTGAGGTGTCGTCTCCAGGGACGATAGGCTTGCTGCAGCCATGGGAACGCACTTGATCCCCACAGCTAGCCACAAAGACGAATAGGGCAGAGGACACGAGCGGACGGAGGAGCGCACACACACACACACACACACACACAGATGCATGGACAAAAACTTCAACGTACACCCAAATACACCCAAATACTGGCACATGCAATCAAAACACACACACACTTTCTCTTCACAGCAACACCCCGTCTACACACAGACACAGGACAAAGACCCACCCAAGCGCACACACTCTTTTACCATCGGCTGCCTGTCAAAGCCGACATGACAACTCAACCAGCCCCGCGGCCGGGATACAGAGCCTTGCTGCACAGATTGAGTTACATGCAAAACACAGTTCGTCAGCTTAGTCAGAAAACAGCTAAAACACTGTCAAAAAGAGCAACTAATGACCAGGAAATATGTGTGTGTGTGTGTGTGTGTGTGTGTGTGTGTGTGTGTGTGTGTGTAGAGGGTGGGATAAAGGGAATACGCGGTGGTGATTATGTGTTTGTGCTCATGTTTGGGGACTATGGGAAGGATGTCTGCAGAATGTGTTTAAGCGCGTGTTGAGTGAGCAAGCGGCCAGCTTGTGTGTGTGTGTGTGATGCAGGAAGTGGCTAGCGGAGTTGCAGACGGCCACACGGTTCATTTTGATAATAAAGGAAAAAGGGTGCACAGTCTTCTATTTTATTTGGGCTCGCCAGAGGAAATGCTATTGTTTCTCCGACTCCTGGTTGAAAATTACACTGGATGGATATTTGAAAATGTGATCTCCTGATACTTTAACACTTGAGTTAAACTGAGATAACCACAAGAAAAATAAATGTTTTTATTATCATAAAGTAGCCATAAAAGAACTGTTTTAGTGCTGCAACATAAACTAGTGCCAAAATAAAGATGGGCATTGAACCAAAACCAATGTTTTGTGTGTGTGTGCAAATTTCTGTCCCCGTCATGCACAGGCTAGTGTGTCCCACCTTCCCTCTGGCAGCAACAGACTCTGTCATGTCCACATTACCTCACCTGCCCTCTGGCTATGTAAACCAAGAAGTGTGAATTATTCAAACACACACACACACACACACACACACACACACACACACACACAGAGTTCCCAGAGACTTTACGCAAGGCTACGATGTCCCATGTTCAAGCCTATATGTTACTGCTGTCTTCATCTTCATCTATCAGTGTAACAGATGGACAGCGGCCATTGTTGGCTTGCAGCTTTCAAACAGCAAAAACAAATGTGCGGAGGACACAGAAACTGAGGTGAAGGTAACTGTATCTTATCTGGAACGGCTTGGGAAAATTCCTTTTACAACTCGACAAACATGGCCACCTGCCTGAACACTGACATCAACGGGATTACCTTCTAATTGATGTTATTTCAACCACTTGTTCAAGCATACTTTACAGGCAGGTTTTGTCTCTTGGACATATTCTGCATGATTAATCTTCAGCTTTTTTTTCCTTCCTTCTTTTCGATCAGGTACCTTGGATTAGTTGAGTCAGAAAAATCTATTTTATTACATTGTAAACCACAATTTTCCTGATAATCAAACAGGAATGCCATTTTGTGACCACTTTTTAGCTTGCTAACATAATGTGGGCATGGTGAATTTTGATGTTTGTTATGATATTTAAACACTACTATGTACGCCAACATTTAATTGTCAAAGCCAATATCATGCAATACAATTGTACAGACATACTGCATGTGTCAAAATAAATGCACAGATGACGGAAACATTTTTCTTGTTTCCAAACAAAATTACAGAGCAGTGATAATTTATCCTTACAGCAATAGTTTGACACTTTTGAAAATACACTTACTTGCCTTCTTGCTGAAAATAAATGAAAAGATCAACACCACTGTCATGTCTGTCAGTTAAATATTCAGCTACGGCGAACAGCCAGTTAGCTTAGCTTAGCATAAAGACTGGAAGCAGGGGGAAACAGCTAGCCTGGCTCTGTCCAAAGGTAAAAAAACCCACCTACCATCACCTCCAAAGCTCACTAATTAACATGTTATATCGTGTTTGTTTAATCTGTACAAAAAACGAGGTGTAAAAATGACAAGTTAAAGTATTACTTCCAGTTCTTATGCTAAGCTAAGCTAGCCATCTCCTGGCTCCAGCTTCATATTTAGCACACAGACATGAGAGTGGCATCAATCTTCTCTTTTAACTCCTGGCAAGAAATGGAATGAGTGTTTTTCCCAAAGTGTCAAACTATCTTAAATAGCAAGCAATAACAGGCAGTTTTTACAATTTGAATTATGGATCAGACAGTCAAAGAACCAAATCCCCTTCTGTCACAGTAAAATATTCCTGGGAGAAATTCCCAATAATTCCTAATAATTTTAAATGTACAACACGTATCTAAATCTGACCTCTGAGACAGCAGCTGATCGTCTAACCATTATCTAACCATTATCCATTATCTAAACAGCCTTGTAAAGAGCCACATAAAATGGAACTTGATAGGGATCATATAAGAGATATACATAAGTGGAAAGAGATAAGAGAGAAAGATGAGGAGATGCACAAGGAGGAGGAGGAGGAGGAGGAAGACACATTAGTGCCAGTACAATAGAGTGGTTATAAACCATATGGATGTTTTCTCTCTCTCACCTTCATACCTACACTTCCTCAGCATTTTTATCTCTCCTTCTCCCGCCCCTTCCCTCCAAATTCCGCTGTCTGTCTGCCTCTCTCAACGTTAATAAGAGGTTTAGGTCATGCTAGGTGAGGTGTGTGAAATTTCCTCCTTTCAGTGGCACACACACTCCCTCACATCACAGGAGAGCGAGGAAGGAATGTTAAAATGAGAGACGGTGAAGAGAAATAGATAGACAAGATGTATTGAGTTAGGCAGTCATGTAGGAAGGCGGCCTGTAGTGACAGATTTATCTTCATTCCTCAATGACACAATACTGTCCACATCTGCTGTTGCTACTGAGTGGTTACTCACTCATCTTGAGAAACACACACATAAATGTCTGCATATAAAGGTTCAACCGATGTGGGTGTTTTAACACTGAGTGGCTAGCAGTCATAACATCTGCGTCAAGACCCTCCGTCTATATATATATGGCTTCAATCACCTCTTCTCGCTTCAGAAGCCAAGCTGTTCTCTGCCTGTATCTCAAGGCTAGCTAGCTAAACTGTCCGTAGACTGGAACAGACACCTCCATCCCTGGGTGCTAGGTGCTTTTGGCTATGCTAGCAAATAGTGAAGCCACAGTACTGTTTGGAAACAGGTCAAAAACCAGCTATGATGAAGGCAGTTGGACAGGTATCCCAGGCAATTAGCGCCCGGCAATTGAGGACAGTTTAGCTAGTTAGCCTTTAGCTGTGGCAGCCATATAAAGTCAGAGCGTCCCGGTGCAGGGCTGGCTAACAAAATAAGTGCGTCCGTGAATATGCGAGGGGGCGTATCCCATAGTAAGACATCTCACTCATGCTACTCAGAGAACCAGGGTTACACAAATAACCTAAAGTATTTACTAATCAGTGTCTATTATGTTCCACTTTGACAATTGCCAGGCCCCCCAAAAATTCTATTTTGTTGCATTTTTCATATCATAAATTGACTCATTCTGACAAAGACATATAGATATTTATAACATGCTGTATTATATTATCAGTTATAAAAGCCCATATTATGTGATGATTGATTACACACATACATTGCATACACTGTGTGGTTGCAAAATAACTAAATTCTTAATAATAATTTTTTTTTAATTATTATTATTTTTGCTGTTTATATTTACTTTATCAGACTAAAATGCTTGAGATCATTTTAACCCTGCCACACGTTCCATCACACACACACACACACACACACCCCAGTAAATTGTAGAAGAAGATGGCTACAACAGTCAAAAGTGCAGAAGCTTGAAACCGGTTGCAGAGACATTTACTCTATTCAGATGATATCTCACTATTATTTAGTTAATTCTCCAATTAATACCAACCACTAAGGAATTGTAGGGATCTTAGTGTCACACAAGAGAAGATTAAGTAAAAGATCTAAAATGAAAATCCCTCAAACTAAATTACAGTCCAAACAGAAGCGTGTGAGCCCCGAGACATTTGCTGTCCATGCTCATTACGAGAGCCATCTTCGACAATTTCTGAGCGTCGTTAATCCTCCCTGACAGAATCAGTGCTTCGACCCACCACTCTGCTGCCAAGGAAAACAATCACCGTTCACTGGGAGTCTACCTACCTGTCTGTCTGCCTGCCTGCCAACGCTCAGACATGTTTATTTCACCTGAGCAAACCTCAATGGAGGAAGTCAGTGAGAGCTGACAGATAAGCAAGAAAGCTGTTACTTTGTCATTGCTGTTTATATGCCACTGGTCCATTTTTAGGTATAAGTAGCTTGATGGAGAAATAGACATAATACTGTAGAGCAGGACAATGATACATAGTCAGATAAAGAGAATGTATGTGCACATGCAAAACTGTTAAATAGGAGTCAGAAAGATGCAGTAGTGATGGAATGAAGCATGTCCTCAATGAGAGAGAGCTGTTCTGCAACTGGATGACCACTGTCCTAAAACTGTCCCTACCTGCTTCACAAATACAGACCCTGACCTCTGACCCCTCTAGACTTGACTAGACTAAATGGACTTCACTTATATAGTGTTTTTTCATCATTAACAACCATTAATTGGTCTCATTCACACATTCACACACACATTCACACACCGATGGCAGCAATGGCGAGGTGCGGGTTCAGTGTCTTGCCCAAGATCACTTCGTCATGTGGACAGGAGGCAACCCTGGGATTAATGGACGACCCACTCTACCTCCTGAGCCACAGTCGCCCATAACATTTGACATTTTTGCAAAGCTCACACTGGGATTTATTAAGTAAAAAGCACTAATCAAAAAGTGTAACATGGATTTCGAACTCTTTATCCACACTCCACATACACAGATTTGCACGTGTTAAAAACTCACAATCAAGCTCCTCAAATTTAAAACAGCCTTTTCTATTCATTTCATGCCACCATCTGTGCTAAATGTTGTTTTAAAAGAAGAATGTGAGAGCACCTGAACATGCAACACCAGGCTGAAGCAGAAAGAGAGGTACCCTGTGGAGTTTTTGACCAGTAGTAGCGCTATGGAGCAGTGTTTTAATGAGTGGGTCCCTGTTTTGTTTATGACTTCACCAAGAAGTCAAAAACAGGAGAGACAGAAGAAAGCCAGGTCACATTGGCACTATCAATTACCAAGTCCACACACCTTCTACGGCCAAACCAAAACCAGAAAACCACACCAAAATCTACTACAGCCTCTTCCATAGTCCAGACCAGACCAGAGCCAGACTAAACTCGAGCTAACACCCTAGCATTAGAGGCCATGTTACCTCTGTATTTCTGAGGTAAGCATGTACAGTAGAGTTAGTCCAGTAGACTGTACTAGAAGCAGAGCAGGGACTAAGTGAGAGCCTGGGGGGGGGGAAAGCACCAGTGGGGACTAGGCTAGAGGTCAGAGGTTACCTCCTTCTGATTGAGCTCCAGCCAGGCAGTATAGAGCGGGAGCCGCAGAGCCCCACTGGAGTCCATCAGACTCCCCCCTTCCTGGGAGAGAGACACCGTGAGAGAGAGACACCGCATTAGACCTGCAGCCCACAAGCAAGTGTGTGTTGGATGTTTGTGTAGATTTATGTTGTCATGTGAGAGTCTCATCACTCCAGTTTTGGGAGATTTTCACGTTTTATTTCATTTGCATGTGCAGAAAAAAATGTATTAATTGCACTTAAAAAACATGTGAAGTGTATACATTTACAATGTACTGTATGTGTGTGTGGTGTACAGAGGCATGCATGCTGAAGTGTCTGTGGTTGGATTTGCTACCAGCTATCCAAAGTAAAACATAATTCCACTTCAAAAACACCTCTCCCACCACCTCACACAATAGGCTACAACTCATGCACTGCCGCCTTCAGACAAAGATGTCTCTGGCAGATTTATATCACACTGTGAAATACTATGCTATGCGAAGGGCAGGTGAAATTTACAGCAGGAAAAACACAGGGAATATTCCTTTCGGCACAAGCATGTGAACAGAAAATCCGGAGTTACATCACACTGACACAAAACATGGGTTTGGAGGTATGTTTACATGCTGCAGTACTAGATTACTATGTGTTAGAATAATGATAATGAGGGATTAAAAGCACTAAACAACATGTCTCCTCTGATAGGGAGTGTATCTGCTTTGTTTAAATAGTCACAGATACTGTATGATGCATTATAATATGTAAAAGAGTAGTTCCTGGTATTTAAATGTGTGCAGTGTGTGTTTATGTGTGATGATAACCTTAACTGTTTGAGGTCTGGGGAAACCTGCGTCAAGAAGAACAAAGAATAACATGGCCTCTTCCTCTGAAAACACACCCTGCCGGGGAATGCAGAGTCTGGGGCTTCACCTCAAAAAAATAACTACTTAACCTTTGTAAAAAGCACTTAACAGAGGAAATACACAAACCTGCAGCCGTGCCTGTGCAGAAACTCATCATAACACACACGTAGGCCCAGCTGATGAAGTGTGTGAGTGTGTGCGTGTGTTGCCATGCCACAGTCAAACACCTAATAAGGCATGCGTCTGTCCCTCCATGTCATAACGGCCACACAGGGAAGCCACAAGTGGCCTCGACTATTAGCAATAAAACTACAACACAAGGAGATGGACGATAACTCCAAAGCCACTTACAAGCAGTGTATTTATTTTAGGAGCAATTATCCACTGCACGCATGTGTGTGTGTGTTTGACGGAATATCAGCTTGTCCTGGAAGCCCAATAAAGCCCTGAAGCATCAACAAAGAGACAGAGAGAGAGAATACAAAGAGGAAGGTAGCAGCAATTTATTTTATAGCACAGATTGAGATAGCTGTTCAGAGCAATTCCCCCTGATGAAGACCAGTGAGAAAAAACTACATTTGTAACATACTGATATTCATGTAAAATAAAAGCATCTAACATTTGTAATGAGTGACATTGTCTTACTGGTTCACTTAGCCGTTACCTGTTACCTGCTGCTCAATCTACAACAAATGGAAATATTATTTTGATATTAAATAATTACTCCTTTTACCAACCACTGTTCCACCCATGTTACAGTAGTACTATGTAAAACTTTTGTCGACTGCTAGTACTATAAAAAGTTACATGAATATGGACATGGTAATATTATGTATCGATATACTAGAGACTCTGTCAATGTGGTCATTTTCACAAAGAAAGACCTTATTGGAGTTTACCCAACAGCTTTCTAAATACAGCTGAGTGGTTGAGTTGCATCAAGCGTTTCAGTCCAGCAGAGGTGGAATGCAAAAACACACACACGGTATATTTAAAAAGTACTTCAAGCTTTGCTGTGAAGTAATTTGCACTTATGTTCTGATGATTAAAGTCCACACCATGTAAACAGCACCAGAGTGAGAGCGAGGGAGGAACCGCAGAAGCAGAAAGAGTGAACTTTTGGTACTCGCTGGTGATAAGAGCCAGCTAAGCCTGTCTGGGAATGCTGTCTACACACCCCAGCTGTAAATATCATAGCCCATATTAGCCAGTGTAACACTATTAACATGTCCAACATCAAGCCTTCCAAAGCGGCATTATAAAACACTGCAAACACAGTGGCATGTCATGTCTGCAGTCATGCTCTGCCTTGTTGATTTTGGCACAATGTGGATGGATCACATGGAACTTAATTATAGATTACAAAAGCTGTGGTTTACAGTTAATTGGTGTTTCTCTCATAAGCATTTTTTCATACTTTATTCTTGTTTTAAGATAGCTGGTGAAACATGAACGCAAATATAATTATGATTCCTGCAATTTCTTTCTTGAAATCATACAAACTCAGGGTCCATTTACTTTAGCTTTTTCCAGAGCAGAGCAGAGGGAGTTTGTTGTTTGTTTCAAAAGCTACTTAAAAACCTAGAACATGGACCCTGAGCTAAGATTTTTCTGTCAAACTACTATTTCTAAGGTCAAGAATAAACTTTCATCTTCATTTAGAATGTTTGTTTCAAGGCAAAACCTCTATTATAAAATAATCATTTTTTTAAATGGAACTATTATGGTGAGATGGCGGCCGTGGTTATGGTAAAATTCAAGGGAAATAAAATAAATCAAGCATTCCTTGTCTATTCGGCATCTATTTTATCTTGATGCAATCCATGCAGGTGGCCTGGCAGATACAACTGACATCCTGTCCAGTGTCCAGCTAAATAACATCATTTCCTGCAACAAGAGACATCATTTCCTGTAGTTAGTACACATCAAAACCCAAGACAAAACTTCGTGCTGCTCCAAGCATACCCATCTACACGCTTTATCTGTGTTTGTATGTGTGTGTGTGTGTGTGTGTGTGTGTGTGTGTTTCCTGTTTAGATTTGCCTTGATGACACAGTCAACTGTCCTTGAGACGCCGCACCATGGAATTTCAAAAATGTCTTTTTCCTTCCACTTCTTTTGTGTAACACCTCTAATAGCAGTGTGGACATATGCACACATTCAAAAACACACACACACACACACACACACACACACACACACTTCTATTCTTTCTATTTGTCCTTGCCCCCCACAGATGCAAACACACGCACACACAGCTTTCAAACCGACCCAGATCACTGCAACAATGGCAAGTCCATGTCTGTTGTCATGCCAACCCTCCCCCGACCTCTGACCTCTGTTTTTGAGCAGGGGCACCCTGGTTCTTCTGAAGAGAGTAGCAGGGCTTTAAAAGGGGGCACCCATACATCCCTGCACAACTTCAACCGCCTCATCATCTGACCCAGTAAATCACCGTCTGTGCGAGCATGTGTGTGTTGTATGAGCATGCCGTTAGGACCGTTAAAAACCAATTGGGGCTCATGTGGGAAGAGCAACCCTGGATTAGATTTCACCTGCCATTCGTGAACCCACATTATTTCTAGGTTTGTGTGTAAAGTCCTTCCGAAGTTCTTAGTAACTTGTAGCCAGTTTTAAACTAGTGATTTACTAAATCAGGTTGCACCATAAAAAAGTGTCTATGGTTGACAAAGTAATGTCTAAATTGGTTGGCTTATAAACATCTGTAGCACTGTTCAATCAAAAACAGCCGTAAACAGAAAGTCATAAGCATCACAAGTTGTAACATAGCTGCCAAAGGCAACAGTTCTAGGGGGCTAAATTATATATTATTACTTTGTTATATTAAGATATGCATACATGGAGTTAGTAGTATTCATGCAGTTTAGATTATGCTAACCTAACCGACACTGTTTAGCCATTTAGGCTAACGTAAATGGCATAATGTTTTGTAATTTGTATATTGTGTTATTTTTGTGAAATGCAATTTAAAATCTTACTAGTTTTACATGATTATTAAACTGCAAGTGTGAGGTCTGATGCATCGACTATATTCCATATCACCCTGTTTACTCTTCAGTCTAAACTGCTCATATATTAGCAAGCTAACGTTAGTTTTGTCAGTTAGCTAGTTTAGTTAGCTATGCAACATTTACACAGTGTGTTACATAGTGTCTTACATAGTGTAAATATTTAGTAAAAACAAATCTTTATGTAAGAACTACTATAACCATAGGCTAAATTTGGCATAATGTTTGAGGTATATTGTGTTATTTTTGTGAAATACTAAAAAACTTACTAGTTTTTACCTTTTTTAAACAGCATTTTGATCACCTGTCAGGTCAGATATGACTATATTCCATATCACCTCTTTTACTCTTCAAACTAAACGGGTCATAATTTAAATTAGCAAGCTAACATTAGTTTGGTCAGTTAGCTACACAAAACTTACGCCTGGCAGTCACTGGGTGTAAATATTACGTATATAGTCTCTATGTAAGAACTTGTTTGTGTGGTGCAACCCGTTTTAATTTAGAGATGCATACATGTCCACTTAGTAAACACTAATATTGTAACTAGGCTACGTTTGAACATAGCTGGTACAACCGGCTGCTGATCTCTAAAAAATACATCAATGACCAGATGGCATCTTGACCAAAATCTCTCCCTTTATGAGAGCTAAAAACACTCAAAAGTTCCCAGAGAGATAACATATGGGCAGAGAGGGAACGTTATTTATGTGTTCGAGTGTACGTGTGTGTGCGTGTTTGCATGACATGAATCTGGATTACATCACAGTTGAGAACTGGGCTCTGATCTTCTCTCTAGTCTCTCTGAGCTATGCAAGCAATGCTACCTACAGACAAATGTGTGTGTGTGTGTGAGTCTAAAAGTGAGTGCTCTATCACGTGCAGCAGACATATGTGTGCCTTCATTCACGTCCATACATTCACATGTCAACATTTCTAATCTATTGTGAGAACATTACTGCTTTCTGCCATATACATTTCCACTAATCCCTCCAGCAACTGATGCAGGATTAAATTACCATCAGTCAAATCTGACTTCTTATCATTCAACACATGAAGAAAAGCTGACCCTGTGTCAGCGCTACAGTCGACCTCGGGCTAATTCAATGGAATGTGTCACCTGCTTTGCAAATCACTGGACTGTATTAAGACTGAAGTTGGTGGAACGTACACGTCCCCTTCTTTTACACGCTAATAACACTAGTTTGTGTGCGTACTACTTGTATCTGCATGCCACAGCAGCAAAGAGGAAGCCTATAGGATCAGTAACGCTATATAAAAAAAGAAAAGTAAGCTGCGCATAACAGGAACAAAGGAGGAAATCTGTTCGGATGTGGAAATTAATCTCTCGTTTCCATGGAGACATCTCTACAAACACTAGACAACCCAACAGACAAACGAAACAAAGAAGTCTTCAGTGCCAACAGACGGTGCTCTGCAAATAATACCTGTGGTAGTTAGGAGCCTTGCAGCAACGTTAACAAAGCACTACAATGTTTTGCTATTGTCTCTAGCACCATAAAGGCAGTGCTGATGAAAAGGCAGACATATAGCCTAAGTACACCTCAAACAATAGATACAGATGTGACCCTGCAGCTAACACGGTACAGTATGCTAGCCCGATTCATCACCTTTGATGAATACTTTCCTGTCAAGACTACCAAGTATGCTATGGGCTTTATAGCTGGTAGACACAAGAAAGAGGCGAACAACCTGTGAAATGTGAGAAGGTGTGCATTGTAGGCTAGCGTTAGACCAAGGAGCAGGTTACTCTCTTTAACAAGTTGCAAAAACACAAGCGCTTCTGAAATATGACGCTGGAAGTCTTGGGTCGGGCTGGTGATGCTACAGCTTTCAGCGTTGGGTGCATGAAGGATGAGCCAGAAAGAGAAGGAAAGAGGTAGGGGGAAAAGTGAATGAAAAGAGGGACTGATGTCTTTTGTCAGAACATAGTATAGCGCATGCATACCAGTTAGCAAGTGGCTATGAAATAAGGCTAGCACATGGTGTGTTACATGTCCACAAGGTTTGAACTGATTGGCTTCAGTAAGGGAAGATGGCAAATTAACCACTGTTTCAGCTTTAAATGGGTAAAATTGATCTTTAGCTAGGTAAGACTGAAGATAACTGTCCTATTAGCAATGCTATACTTCAACGTTGGACCACTGACCAGATCGATTTAGAAGTTAATTTGAGAAAATCAGCCCTGAACCTTGCAAGGCCAATGCTGATATAGAATCAACCAGTTGGGACCTATCTACGTCATGCAATGTATAGAAAACAAGACTCTAATCAGTGTCAGTCTCCTGCATGTCTCCTGATCCACATGCTACATAGCCATGAGGACACGCCTCCTACAGTTGTTGATCCCTCACTCACTGCATTTTTTAAAATATGCTGGGAGAGACGGTTCTAGTGGAATTGGAGGGTGGAGTTACACTTTCATAAGCAGACACCAACAATAGGATCTACATGTTAAGAGGGGCAGTGTTATCTTATTTCCTGTCTGGTTTAATGTTATAAGAACAATGCCCGCAGGCTTTGGAAGTTTGTTGGAAATTAACACCAGCAATTGACTGCGATGTAAGCCCTTCTAATATAATATTACAACTTAAGTGGATACATGAGCTAGGTTGGGGAATAATCTCTGTCACTTTTCTGAGATCGGACATAGTAAAGAAGCATGAAGATCATCGTGGGAACGAAAATTACAAACTAAAATGTCTTGCAGTACAAAAGAAATTCTAAGAAAAAAGATTAAGATTTGATTGAGATTGTGCCATTATGAAAGTATTCATAGGCTACATATAAAGACAATCCACCCTTAGCTGAAAACCACATACTTAAGTGGTCTAGTGGGAAAACACAGTTGTTGAACTTTTGACCCGTGAAGTTGAAGCCAGGCCCCTGTGCTTCTTGCAAGAAAGTTATACCATAATTCAGTGTCAAAGGCTACGACAGAGGGGTGAGTACCGTGTCAGAGTTAACACTTTACTCGCACATTATCACTGCTAAGCTTGCTCACCCTCAACACAGGCTCATTATGATCTCGACCTTGAATATGGGCTGCATAAATTATGGGATGTAATGCACAATTCACCTCTAATTTTTCTAATTTACAAAATCCTCTGGCTAAATCAGTATCCTGCAGGAGGAGCAGCAAGAGCTGGCTGGTTAAATTCCTTACCTTGTTGTAGTAATGGAGCTGGACGGAGTGCCACTGGCCGTCACTGACCCCGCCTGGGATGTAGGGAGACACTATGGTTTTCGTCTCACCTGGATGACGAGGGAAGGAGGCGAGAAAGAGAATGAATGGAGGGAGGTTGGACACGGGGGAGTAAAAACAGGGAGAGTGAAGAGGGAAGGAAGAATGGAGGGTAGAGGAGAGGAAGTGGGGGGAAAGGGAAAAAAGATAGCATAAGTGAATACTGAATATAATGTAATTTTTTTAAAAGATATTCTTTGGGCAGAATATAACTAGCTGTTTACCTCTAGTACATAGTTTCAGTTTAACATCTTGACATTATTCATTTAAAATGAGAAGAAGTAACTTTTTCTGTGAGCGGAATGGGACCACAAGCAGGAAACAATGAGAGGAGAAATGATAGCAGAAATTTCTACTTCACTCAACATATTCCGCAGGTTGATAAGTTACCATTAAAGGCAAACTCTGTGGCCTTATGTATACACAGACCCATACACACACACACACACACACACACACACCATGATCATAAATCAACTGTTGGGAAAGTCAGTATTAGTTCATAGTATCAATGGCTCTCAGTGAGAAGATTGTAGAGCACAATGGCAGCAGATTTACTGGGGGTTTACTCTTGTTTGTCAAGGGCAGGAGCAGCCTGGGCAGGAATCCACTACTCTGGAAATCAGTAAACAGTACGGCAACACTTACAAGTAATGTGTGTGTGTGTGTGTGTGTGTGTGTGTGTGTGTGTTTGTGTGTGAGTGCATGAGAGGGTTAATAAGTGATGTCTCCGTTTTCTGGCTGTGCACGAGAGAAACAGAAAGAGGGCGAAGTATGTGTATTATATGTCCTACTTCGCCCATGTATTTAGTACATTACATAGAGGTAGAAAAGCATTGAAAGAGAAATACTCTAAACAAATCAAAGACTTTCCTCCCACTCCTCTCATTAACCATGAGTCATAATTCTGAGTATTTAATTTGATGAGTCATGCATTCAACATTTAGTCATATTTCAGATTTGAAGTGGGGCACAAGGACTTGGCTTAGCTCCCAAACGGGCTTCACCCAACATAATCATATTGAACTGGATTCCTCCCTGTATGGTACCATGGGAAAGTAGACCGATTCTGAAAACAACAGTCACCACTCCAAAGAATATGTGTTTGATCTGCAATCCAACAGTTACCAGTTTTAACAATGATTGTGCGGGTGTGTGTGTGTGTGTGTGTGTGTGTGATTGCACATGAACTGTATGGGTGTGAGTATGCATGTGTATTTGCATATTTGTGTGGGTGTGCATGCTTAAAAACTTGCATTGTTTGCGAAAAAATCAAGTTTTGAGTGATCCTCTTCTTGTGGGTTTTAGCATCTGTGTGTGTGTGCGTGTGTGTGTGTGTGTGTGTTTGTGTGTGGCCAGTTAAGTGTCTGTGCCATCATTAATCAGTCTGGCAGCTGCTTTCAAAACAGTAAAACACACCCATCTTTCTTACCTACATGCATAGAAACACACATACACAGACACACGCACACAAATGAACATGTTCAAACTCTGGTACATTTAGATACATGCATGCACTAAACACACACATACACACACTCTTGTCAAAAGAAAGCGCATGTTGATAAGAGTTATTTTGCGGGCTCTTTGTGAAAGTCACTTTAGATAAAGTGCACTTACACCTGTGTTAAACTACTTACGATGTAGCCGATATTAACAACAAATACTTTAAGTGGTCACCACACATACACTGGCACACACACACACACACACACACACACACACGGACATTATGAGGCCTAACCTCCAGAGAAGGTGAGCTGAATCTGCTCATCAATGATCTCCAGAGCGATGAAGTCGTGTTTTTCATTGAATCTGCCATTGTAGAGAAGCAGAGCGTTTCTCTCTCTGGTAGCAAACCTGCGGAGACAGACGAGATTATGGGGCTTCTTTTAGATTCTACGGTAGTGAAACCAACCCAAAAATGGAGATACAGTATGTGGTATCTTCTTAAACAGTTCACGTGTGTCTCGGGTTGACAAAAACCCTACAAAATAGCTTTGATTTTTGCTGTATAAAGGATTCATTTATCCAATTTAAAAGTCCAAAGTGACTTAAAATAAAACAATAGCTGTTCAGATATGTTGCACAGAAAGGGTTGAGTGGATTCCAGCTGTTTTTCTCAGCTCTAGCTCATGTTTCCTGTCATATTTGTAAGCACCCATCCAACTCAAACAGACCAGGACTGAGAAGGTTGAAGGCCTTGCCGATAGCTTTATGATGAAAGGACTGAGGAGCTCTTGAGGAAAGTCACTTGGAAAGAAAAGGCAGGATGTGTAAAGCCGGTGGGCCGCAGAGACGAAACAGTTCCCCTGCCATAGATGATGAATGAGTGTATCAACGTGTGAGAGAGGGAGAAAAGACCTGTTAAATGAGCCAGTACCTACTCATGAGTAGTAGTGCAAAGTGTGCAGCTGTTTGTGTGTGTGTGTGTTAAGAGTATAAGGTGAGGGCAGAGGAGTCAGCTGGCAGATGCCAATGAGGCCAGCGGGGCAGGAAGTCAGGATGGCTGTAGCCAAACACTGATAAGGGAACTCATCACACAGCCTTTCCTGTTTTCACCACACTGCGAACCTTTCTCACCGTCATGGTGTCTACTGAACTCTCATTATCAAACTCATCTTACTGCTAACGAAACATGCGATCAAAGTTTTTCTCTACATAATATTTACCATGTGTTGCAAACTTGCTGAACCAGGGCTATTTTCCTCCAGCAGTTTCAGAAGCGCATCTCATAAAGTTGTACATTCAGGTGGAGTGTGTGCCTTCTTTATTCCTGTGTGTGTGTGTGTGTGTGTGTGTGTGTGTGTGTGTGTGTGTGTATTGAGAGGAGGGAACAGAGGGAGACACAATGGAAAAGTGTGTACATGTCTCGGCACGCCCCATTTGACACACTTTAGCTCACTGAACTCAACTATGTTTATTTGTGCAGCTCCTCACTACTCCCCAAATTACTGTTTACTACACACACTGCTACAAGTATCACATGTAGTGCTGTTGCTGTGCTGTGAAAAGGTGTGTGGTGCAGCAATCCCATTTGGGAGTAAGAAAAAAATATATTTATTACCCGAAGAGCTTAACAGCCAAGGCCAAAGAGCACATTATTAGCTATAGTGACTAGGTTACGTTAGTTTGTGGGGTTAGCACATCCACTGTGTAGTATTTCCACACTTTGTTGAAGCCAGTGAGCAGCCTGACCTTACATTTTTCCATATAATACTAGGGCTAACTAGCTCTACACTGCAGTACAAGAACAATGAGTCTTCTTTATTTCCATGTCTTCTACGTGGATCATCAGCTGGTGAAGATGCTGACTTGTTGGACCTGTTAGCTTTAGCCTCAGTCCTTTAGCACAATATCATGTATCTAGCCATCAAGTGCATATTTAGGAGCTCTTTTACAAGATTTTCGTTTTAAAACAAGTCAGCTGGAAACATCTACAAGCCACCAGGAGACGGCTACTGTTAGCTTATTTAGCTAGCGTTAGCTAATGAAATCTGGCAGCAATAGTTACAGCCTGAAAAACTTACGGTCACCGGCAAGAAATGAGAAACTTGCTTTTGTCTACCTCTGACTGAAATCAAAGACTAATTGTTTCAAAAATGTCTGACTTTTGACTTTCGAGTTGTAAATCTGCCACCATTATCATTGTAAATGTTTGACAGATATTAATAGATCTACTTTGAACTGAATTTCATCCACACATAGTTATTTGGAAGGGATTGATGGAACGTTGTGTTAATTGGGATAAAACAGGGAAAGACGAAACAAAGTAATGAAAGAAGGAAGGACAGAAACTTACGTGAAGGAGACGGTGAAGTGGAACCTCTGCCGCAGGCCTCTAAAGGTGATGAAGGACTGTCCGGGGAAGCTGCGGGTGGTCATCTCACAGTAGGGCTTCTCGTACTCCCCTGGTAGACACTGGCACATGAAACCACCTGCAAGCCGGTTGACACACTTCCCACCATTCTTACACACACCAGGTATACACCGTCCGGATGATGCATTCAGCTCACAGTGCTCGCCTATGAGGAAAAAAGAGGGAAGTTCAGTTTAATACAATTTCTGAGCTGTTGTATGTCCCATGTTGGCTGTTTTGTATGGTTTAATTTTTTTAACTGGGGGTGACACCGTTTGAGCAGGTGACATCTACTGTATGTATATTGTAAGACATTGTGTTGTCCATAGATATGAGGGGTGAGTGTGTTTCAATTGCAGTGCAATCCAATCTGAATGACAAATTACCTGTCATCACATCATCTCCTCAAGGTATTATCATCATTTAATCTTTTCTGTGAAGCATGTTGTCCACCCTTGACTGAAATACAGATTCATCAGGTATCATCTGTCTGGAATCCAGTTGTTTTAACAAAATGCCTTTGATTATAAGTCAAGCACACTAATACAACAGCGGCAACATTATGTTGTTAAGGCCCCTTATAAAACACCAGTTTAAGAAAAGCCTATCTCCATCTAAACATTAGCAACAACGACAAAGTTCTGTTTATAGGTCTCTTCTGGGAAGCACAGGTCTTAGCCACAATCTAGTCAACAATTTGCCCATATTTGGAGAAAAGAGAGAGTAAGGGAGATAAAAAGGAGTACGGAGCACGGAAAGGGAGTGACAAGGGAAAAAATTTGAGAGTGGGTCAAAGAAAGAAAGAGTAGAGAAGTTGAAGCCAGGGTTGAGACATTCCTCCATTAAGCCTAATCCGTAGCTGAACTCATGCAGATACTTTTAAACAAAATAAAGATGAGATAATAGATGAGCAGCTAAATCCTTAACAACTGGAACCATAAGCCTGTTCTCTAGTGATTAACCTGGACCCACCATCTGGGCTCTAAACCAGTCTATATGTTGTTGTGCCTTGCTTCCTATTGGGAGTTGGTCTAGACATGGTCAAATCCTCCAGGAGACCAACCAAACTAACCAGGCTAACAAGGAGACTTTGGATTGGCTCATTGGGTATGAGGTCTTGCGTGCCAGCTGCTATTTGGACTGGGAGTTGCCATAACTCTGTCCTTCACTGAATAACTTGAAGGCTGCATGTTGATATCAGATGTATTATATTATATTATCTAATTAAGTTACTTACTGCAGCGGGTCTCGCCATGGGAAATTCCTCCTTAATGACCATGTGGTTCTAGCTTTGGCCAGAATCAGCGACTTGGGCCTGGTTTCCTGGCTTGGCTCATATAAATTCCTTCACTAATACACCAGCAGACTTCTTTCTGACTAATATTATTTGTGATAGGTGCTTCTGGGTCCCATGCAGTGTTGTGTGTCAACTTGCTGTCCAGACAAGATCTCTCCACCCAGGACACACACAGACCCCCAATACCACAGCCTGGAACCAGCTAATGGCCCTTCTCTCCTCAGCATAATCCTTTTTTCCGAGGGCGAATTATAAGGATCTGTTTCCCTGTAATGTAGGAAACCCAAGGAGGACAGAGCGGGCCCCCTGTCATCAGCCCCATAATGGCTCCTGATGAGCCCCGACTATCTGGAGTTGAACTGTGACCTTCAAAGGGGGGACACTGAGATGTAGGTAAGGGAAATATGATGGGTGAGTGGAGAGGATGGACATGGGGAGTAGGAGAAGAAGGCGAGACAGGGCCAGGGAGTGACAAAGGCAGGTATAATCAGGTAATTACATCAGATAAGATAGAGGAAGAGAAGGAGAGGAGAGGTGGAGTGTTGGGAGAGACAGAGGGAGAGGAGGTATGAAGGCTGTCAGAGGCCCTCCAGGCTCTATTAGGGAGATACAGAGAAGCAGAGGCAGTCAGTCAGGTATCAGATGTACAAGGGGGAAGTATGGGAGGAAGATCACTGACATCGGGAAATATTTCAGAAAGTGATTTCTATGAGAATGATGAAAGCTTCCCATAACTCATCTACCATGTGAATACTGTGCAGAATTACTTTAACTGCCAGCTTCCAGGCAGAGTTTAGGGTCCTTTGCCCCTTTCTCTAAATCAGTGTAAAAGCCACTCTTTAGGTTAAAGGTACCCTGTGGAGTTTCTTGCCAAATCACACTGTGTGTATCCTTGAGGTCTAACCACATGTTGAATGCATTTAATTCTTCATAAAGTATTTGTAATGCCAACTTTTTGGGAATACTTTCAAACCTGAATTTGTTTGGAAATATTTGCTAGCTAGCAGGCTTCTTCTTCCCTGCCTTTTGCTAGCGCATTGCTAAATTTCTTGGCACATTACCACCACCAAATGTCAATCAGAGGAATAGCGTGAAACCATCGGCAAGAATGTGCATCTCGTAACCCGCATGCTCATGGACATACAGTATATGTGTCCTTGTGCGCATGCTAGTAGACCATGAGATACAAACAAAACAGGAACTCATCAAAATGGCATCACTAGTGGCCAAAAACTGATCATCACATTATAATGTTATTATGGTGAATGATTTAGCAAACAGTAGCCTATTTACACACGGAGCAGAGACGTTGCAACATTAGCATTCTGAGCTGTGTTTCTGGTCACACTCCTTTTAGGTCCAGGAGCTGAGGAGGACTGCAGGTTCAGGTGATAATTATCTGGATTTGTCACTACGAGCGATCCCTTTCACATTATACACTTTTTTCATTGTTAATATGGTAATATTAGAGCAGCTTTAAGTTATAGTAATCACTGATCTGTTGAATCTTGACAATGTGTTTCCACTTTGGCTCACTGATTTATGAGGATTAAAAGAGAATTTGTCAATTGCCAATAATCTTTACTGATCCCAAAAACCTATTTCCCAACGTTTTTTTCTCTAAAAACATAGAGGGACAACACTTTGAAGCGATAGGCATGGGTACTATTACTTTTAAGTAGTGCAGAAACAATGTGGATTATTGGGGGCCGCATTTTTATGACTGGTTAAACTAGAGAGTAAGATTTACCCATTTGTACTTAATTTCCTTCCCATAGTGCTCATATTTCACAATATTCCGATTATTCAAAATGTTTAAAGCAATAATGTTATTCAAGCTAATGTGGTTTTGATGAATGGGTTGAGTGGTATTTGAGACGGCTCTGGTTTGACCAGTATAGTCAGCATTCCACAGACCTCTATACAGCAATAAATCTACTGTATGTGTGTAAGTGTGTGTGTGTGTGTGTGTGTGTGTGTGTGTGTGTGTGTGTGTGTGTGTGTGTGTGTGCAGGTGGCTTTACCTACATTATTACAAAGCATGCTTTCCCTTACTGAAAAGGGGTCGACCTCAAGCTACAACAGTAGGTAGTGGGAGCTTTTACAACCTGTCAGTGCGGTTTGGCAGTTTTGTCCAAGTCATTAAAGCCTTTGTCAGCAAGAATATGAGCCCTTGCACATAGTTCTAAAAGGCTTTTGTAGTTTACTTTGGAAAAAAATCTTCTGCAGTTGCTTTAATACACACAGACTATTATCACATATGTGTAATTTGTATTAAGCACAATTTAGTTTAGGCAAAAAAAGACACAATAAGATTTTTTCAAAATACTTTCAAAATAATACAAATAAATAAAGACGTATCAAAAGTAAGCATTTATAGTACTTTGATAGTCTTCCCACATCTCTCCAATGAGATGCAAGCTACAAAAACAATGAAGAACAATAGGTTAACTGTGTCAAAAGATCCTAAAAGTTGGCACCAACATGAAATATAGGTTGTGAGGAAGATTTTTTTGAAAATGAAAAGGTCTTTAATAAAAAGACATTTTTGTAATAGCCCAGCAAAGCCAGCCAGTACAATAGAGGGCTACAACCAGGATCTGTATGTCATAAACTGCAAAAAATGTCCATCATAACAAGTCAGTTAGTCTGTAATTGGGTCTGAGTAGAAAAATGGAACACTAAGATCATTTATTTTGACTTGTTTTCATAGCAATATAAGTATTAATATTTGTTCAACAAGTTGAATTGCAATGATATATTGAATTTAATTTATTTTCCATGTAGACAACTCACCTGTGAAGTCTTCCAGACACTCGCAGGTGTACCCTCCCTCTCGGCTGCGGCATCTCCCGTTGTTCTTGCAGGGTCCTGAGTAGCAGAGGTCGATTTCGGTCTCGCAGTAGTCCCCGGTGAAACCGAGAGGGCAGCGGCAGCGCAGCCCGTTGATGGGGTGGATGGGCCGAAACAGAACCGTGTCGGAGGCGATGAAGGGAGGGGAGCTGTCGAACTTCAGCACGGACACACACTTCATGTAGTTCTCACAGGGCTCCCGCAGGCAGATGTTGTCATCAAACGGCAAAACCTGGAGAGAAGAAGAAATCTCAGAAACAGAATTTCTTCAAGTAACCCTTCTGTTGTTTTGATTTCAGAGCCTTAAAATGCTGGTTCAGTTTGTATATGTGTGTATGTGCTTTTATGTGTCCGTATACATATGTTTGTTACCTCCTGAGAGGATATCAGCCTGAGCAGAGTCCTGTTGAGGTAGATCTGCTCCTGCAGCTCCTCAGAAGGGAAGAACGTCCCTTTACCAGGGGCGCCTCCAGGCTGCATTGCTGAAAACGTCACGTTGAGGATGGAGCCTTGCACGTCAGTATCGTTTTGGATGTTGAATACGAATACCGCTTCCCGTTTGGTGGAGAGCACCGCTGCCACGCCCTCAAGGAAGAGGCTGAGCAGCGGAGAGAGGAAGCGCTCCTGGGACATGTTCTCCAGACGCACCGTGATGCTGTTGGTCAACATGTCATCAGTGATGATGGTGACACGCAGAGTGCAGAGGGCCACGATGCGATGGACGCCATCTGGAAGAAAGAGAGAGCAGATATTTGATTGTTATACACTTTTACTTATTGGCAGCTCCAAATTAAGGGTAGCAAAACAACAGGCTAAAAGAAAACAGATTTAAGAAAAAATCATGTAACTTGACAACGGTAAACTGCCCACAGCACACTCAGGTTTAGCTAACCAGTCTGATAGAGTAATACAAAAGTGCAAAGCAAAAAAAGACCCAAACTACATTGCATGTCCTTAAACAAGAGGCCAGATTTCAGCCAGCTGAGTATTTTCTGTGATACAGGGCAAAACAACAAAGCAGTGGAAGGTCACATTAACCCAACAACACACACTTGCAAGTCAAAGGTGTTTCCAAAGTTTACAAGGAGGCAAGTGAGTCTCAAATAGCTCAGAAAGGTCTTTCAAAATCTGGTGTCATTTCAAAATAAAAGACACCTCCTCCTGTAAAAAAAATAAAATAAAATAAACAAGTAGCCCTGCACCACAATGCAGAAGAAAGGATTTACTTCCTGTAATAGTGTGTATGTATTTCTCCCACCTATTTCCTGACTAATATCATGTTACACTGAGACTTGGAGAGATGTGACTGCCCCTTGATTTACTGCCAAACTGCTCCTTCTTTACGTCTCTTTACTGCCTCTGTCTCCTCCACTCATGTTGCCCGTCTTCTCTGTATCACTGTATTTATTAAATGTAGAGAAAGTATTTGTTGTTGTTTTTAATTAAATGGACAATAATGGAAATGGTTTGTGTGTCACAGTGGTCTAAATACTGTTTCAGAAAGACATATCTATACCGGCATTTGTTTATATGAAAATATAAATGTTAAATAAGTGTGCAAAAGCAGCCCTTTCATTTTGGTGCTGGGAGATTTTATGAGCATTAGCATTAGCTCCATGAGTTGGTCAAAAACTCTTTGGCAGCTTTGGTTGAGTCTTTAATGTGCCTGTCTGACTCATGAAAATGAGAAATCTACAAAAGGGACTTAAATATTCATTTGATGGCTACATACATGATGTCATGCTCATTCGGTGCTGTGTGATGATCCAAAAAAGAAGTGAGGCTAAAGCTGCATGTCGGGCACAAAGTTAGTATCCTTGCTAGTTGAGGATCCATGTAAAAGACATGGCAATAAAGGAGCAGCATTGTCTTTGTATCGCAAGACAGAGGTTAGCCGTGGTATTGTGGTACAGTAGAATATGTAATAGACTTTTTCCTGCTAATGTAACATGGCAAAGTAATCTCCGGAAAACTACCCAGAATCCAACAGAGCAGAAAAGAGCAGCTAACCTCACCCTAAACTCTAGTAAAACGGTTAGTAGCATCTGGGACCACTGTTATGACGCAGTGGAGTTTTCAAGCCTGAACGGGGGTTAACACTGAATGCTGTAAATATTTGCTATGTACAGCTTCAACCCATATTGGTTGGACCCAATCCAATCTCGTCTGCCCCCTCTGCCCTCTTCACACTGCAGTTTAACAGCTTGGCTTGTTTACTTTGTTACACTTTAGATTGAATTAAGTGGTTGCAAGTCGGAGTAGATTCGGTCTGATTCAAGCTCCGGCAGGGAGTAATAGGATCAGTGTAGGATTTCTGCCCCTGGGGAGGGTTGGGTCTGGTCTCATACCTACTTCTGGCACAACTGTAAACTAAGGGGCCTATGGAAGGAAACAGAAGGCTTTAGGCTGCAGAGGGCACAGGCTGGGTGAAATACAACTGACAACAGGTGGTGAGGCCAGATGAAATTCGCAGGGGGGATAATACTGTTGAAGCGGGGCAGGGAGATGAGTCGGATTGCACAGCTTTGCTGCACCACACTTGAGTCATGTGTGTGTGTGTGTGTGTGTGTGTGTGTGTGTGTGTGTGTGTGTGTGTGTGTGTGTGTGTTTCCAAGTGTGTGTGGGGTTTAGGGGTTGAACGAGTCGTGGTGAGGTTCGGCCACAGGTGCCCTGTCACTTCTCGGGGCCCTAAACTCTCCTCACGCACACACAAACACAGACGCACAGTCGATCAGAGCAGGGTGTGGACAGGCCGGCTCATCAGGCTAGCCTCTAGCTAACTGCTAACCAGACTGGAGGTCAACTCCAACTGCACTAGGATGAATAAATCGCAAATGGGAAGCAACATAAGGGTCATTTAGTTCATTACAGCCAAGCTACTGCTGGTTCATGACTGCAAGGGACATAAATCATGATGCATGGGTGGCAACAGAGTGACAAAAACGCACACATACGAATGCAGACACACATTAACAAGTCGCTCTGCAGGACAGTGACATTAGGCAGCAGCTGTGGTGCGTTGCTGCTGTAATGTGCTGGAATGGAGGTGCTCATCCAACACAGTCCGAACAGACGTATCTGTTGGCTACTGTGTGTTTATTTCTCTGCAGCGCTCCGCACCTGTCTCTCCCTGTAGCTCTGGGAGAAACACTGTTACCCCACTTGCCGCCAGAAATCCATTAGCTGATATTTTACACACACTCACACACTCGAATACACACAGCCTGCATGTGGCGGAGAGAAATGCACTGACATGATTCTGTGTAATTTTAGGGAATAAAATCCTACTTTGGTGGCTCACGCTGTTCTTTCGTTAAGTCTCGTTAAGGCTTTTCCTTACATGAACACACACGCTATGCCAAGTCAAAAAATGGCAGCAGTTGTACAAAGTCACATCAAATGAGTGTGTAACCAAGTATGTCCTGACACAATCTGTTATCACTGGGGTTCTAACTAAACACAACAGTATAGCCCTTTCATTCACCCAAACACACAAACTACACACTGAAAGCAGTGACTGACGTGAGACTTCATCACCTTTTCTACACACAAGCGGGGCTATTTGGTGACTAAGTAAACTATAGCAGATTTGCACTCCCATACAGTGGGTGCTCCAAGAATTATTAGCTTCCCAGAGTGGGAGGGACTTGCACTGTTGGGACAATCTGATTGGCAGAGGATGGTGGGGTGGGGGCACTGGTGTGAAAAATCAAGGAGAGCAACGACACCATGGAGCGCTGCAGGAGCCCAACCAGTTGCTGGATCCAAAAATGACGGTCCGTGGCGGAAAAGATCACAGCGTCACGGAAAGATGCAGAATTTGTGAGGCAGAAAAAGACAAGATAGCGCTGGCTTTGCAACCCATGTGGCACCAAATATAACTTTAGTAGTGTGACATGTCAGTTTTTAAATACTGCCAGAGGACAGCATATCTCTTACCTTTCTCACTCAAAAAATGACTCTGACCAACGGCAAGAATTAATTAAAAAAGAACTACAAGATAGTTGTTTCCTTTCTCTTTCTAGGGGCATCCCAACCCACACTATTTATAGAGCCCAGCAGCTGCTAGCATGGGATCACACACACACACACGCAGAGAATGGGCTGAACCGTGGAATGGGTGTGTCACTGGCACAGACGCCACGGAATATAAAAGTGTGTAAGCATGCCATCCATCACGCGCACACACACACACACACACATACGCGCGCGCGCACACACACACACACACGGGCACCCACCAGCAAACGTGCACAGACAGACACACACAGGTTTAACAGGACTTATAGATGACCCTCCGAGTAAAAACAAGAGGTGGGAGCATCAAAGCTGCGGTGTAATCTCAACATTTTTGAAGTATCGTGGGTAAACTGTTCATTAGCTACACACATTCGCTCATCTCTATTAGCTGCACAGTTGATTTAACATTTACAAGCCTCCGAACACTCACTGGATAGCCCTTGTAAAGATCGGCTATCATTTTATAGCACATTATGATCTGGTTATTGCACTTTTACAGCCTTACAGCATTGATAAATATGGCTCTAATGAAACACATTAGTTTGAATCAGTTCGTTTAGTAGTTTGTATTTAGTGAGTTGTAGGCGGAATAATAACTGACAAATGCAAAAGGAGATATATCAATAAGCCACACGTTTAGAGTCCTGCAATGTAGGTGGTTGGGCTGCAGAAGTGATAAGAGCTATTAATGACCTGTGAAGCAAGCCGCACTTGTGGTTGTGTAGGAGGACAAATGACCACACACAACTATGCAGACACAAAAAGCTAATAAATGTGTCTATCAACTGTCAGTTGACACACACACACACACACACACACACACAGAGGGGTCTGTCTGTGGTTTGTGGTTGTCGTAACCAACCTAAATCACCAACACGCATTCTGTCCAGCTGTCACTGTGAGTGACAACCACACACACCGCTCCCGGTGACACACACACACACACACACATACATTTGTATACAGTACATGCATCCAAACACACTAGATTCCATGAGGTTTAATTATTATTACACTTTAAAGTGACAAAGTTTATGTAAGCTTATTTACTTGAAGGATTTTTTTAAAAAGTCAGCAAATTTTTAAATGAATTTTCTTCAAATCAGTGTGATACACAGACAACTCTGGTGGCCAACCCCCTGCCCAACTCCACTGTGTAACGTCAACAACAGTGTTTAGTCAGTCAGTGAGTGGGGCGGTCAGTAAAACGACAGAAAACCAACAAGACATTTGCAGCCGTGACAGGTTTCAGAGAGGTGACAAGCCCACCGGAGAGACACACTTTACCCCTTTCACACACAACTTCTTCCCTTCTAAAACCCTATTCAAAGGTAAAATCCAGGCTATGCATTCTTCTCTGATAAAAGGCCGCTGCTTTCATTTCATTCATCTTTATGTTTTACCAACCCATCCTAGATTTTCATCCTTTTCTTGTTTGTTTGGTTTTTCTATAGAAAACGCCAGTTTTAACTTGGAAAATGCCCATCCTGGAACTATTCCTTCCTTCATTAGCCCTTGCTCCGCTGAAGAAGTTATTTCCATCCTGTTGACATTTATCATGACTAAAGAGAATAGTAATTGAGAGCTTAAAATGTTACAAGCTCAAGGGAGGCCTGCCATTATAAAAGCAGGAAGCCTATACGACAGGGCATTGTAAAACATTTTCTCTGCCATTTTTTCACCCCGCAACACTTTTTACTGCACAGTTAAAGTTTTACAGCAGAGCAGCTCATGAAAACTGCTGTCAGGTACTTTTAAATCCCGGGAGGACAGCAGACAACTTTCTCCCTCTCTCCCTCTCTCTCTCTCTCTCTCTCTCTCTCTCTCTCTCTCTCTCTCTACCTTTCTCTCCCTCTTTTGAAGAAAAAGGTTTCAAATATTTGAATCAATACAAAGCTTGTAACCTGAGTGGCTTCCAGCCAATCACTGGGCAGAAACTCAACTGTCAGCTCCACCTTATTGGACACACCTGAACACCCCCAGCCTACCAGGAAGGGCAAACAAACACCAGGCTTGACTTTAGAGATGATCAAACACATGCACTCTTTGAACAGTTTGAACAATCTGGCAACATTTTTGCTTCTCTTGCCATTCTTTTCTTCTCTGCTTCAACTACCCAATAAAACATCCCAGCGATACGAAACGCTGCCCGAAACAATAACTTTCAACTGCTCTGAGCTGAGTTTTTGCTTGTTCTCTTATCTCTCTGATGTCTCTTTATGTGCCCATACTGCATTAAAACATTTGAGTTTTCCTCAAAGGAAGCATTGCCCCCCCCCCCGATAATAATTCCAACTGCCTCTGTTCGGAGTCCAACAAGATGTCAAGTCTCATCTCCCTTTCTCTCTTTCTCTCTCACCATCAGATCACATATCAGCAGCCTGCAGACACACTGACAAGACATCCTGTATGCTGAAAGCAGAGGGAAATCACCCAGCAAAAAAAAAAAAAAACTCGTACTGAAGTTAACTTAATCAAAGCACTATCAATCAAAAGAGGTGTAACCAGTTCTGCTGAAATAAAGGAAAAGATGAACAGAAACAAAGATTAGTGACAGCAATAGAGAATGGTTAAAGAGTGACTCTCAGAATTACTCTCTTACTTTGTGCTGGTGACATGTCTGAGTACGGGTAGCTAAAATCTATTAGACAGCTATAGAATTAAAGCTCCTGCTCTCTTTGCAACCATTTGAGCCATTAAACTGACTTCCAAACTGTTTGACTTGCTTAATGTAGCACAAAGTACTTTTTCATAGGAGCAAAAAGCATCCATTAGCAAATAGACATTTTCACCCATGTGACCAGTAACTAAAAATTCTAAGGTTGAACCATATTTGAAGTGATCTATTTTTCTCATCATCCCTAAAAAAATCAAGGCAGATGGCAAAGAAAAACACCACTCATGGCAGCCTAAAGTGGTACCTTGTGCCGCCGTCAAACCCACTTACACTGTGTCACGCGGGTCACAGTTGCTCATGTTTCAGATCAGATAATGAAATGTCATCAAAATTTCGTTCAGCTTCCTGTAGGAAGGTACAGGTGGTGTTATTTATTCAGTAGCAATGTCTCCTCAACTGCACCACTGTAAGCATCATCAGTGCTAAAACGATGAAAAGACCATTCTAACAGTTAATCTAGCTTTACTGCATTCTTAGAGAAATAATTTGACATTTTGGGAAATATGCTTATTGTCTTGTTTGCTGAGAGTTAGATGAGAATACCACTCTCTTGTATGCTGGTTAAATGTAAAGCTACAGCCAGCAGCTGGTTAGTTTAGCATTAAGACCGGAAAAATGGGGAAACATCTAGCCGAGCCCTGATCAAAACATAACAGAATCTGCCTACCTGCAACCTCTGAAGCTCACTAATTAACACGTTATATCTTGTTTGTTTAATCCCTACAAAAACTGAAGTGTAAAAATGACCACTTAAACCTGGTCTTGTTAACTTCTGGACAGAGCTAGGCTAGCTGTCTCCACCTGCTTCCAGTCTTTACGCTAAACTAAGCTAAGCTAAGCTAACTGGCTGCTGTCTCTAGCTTCATACCTAGTGGACAGATACTAGAGAGGTATTAATCTAACTCGACAAGAAAGCTAGTAAGCGTATTTCCAAAACTGTCAACCTTTTCCTTTACACAGCTGCAGATCCAAGTCAAAGCCATGCCTGAATAGGCCACTGGAGCAACAGTTGGATCCATTACTGAAATGAACCTTATCCTCCAATGATTCTGGAGGAAAACTAACCAAGAGGAGTGAAAAAACTTACACTGTGGGGTATAATTGCATTCAGTATAACAGTGTTTCACATATTCCCATCATAAAGTGTGTGATTTAATTGTTTAGCTTGTTTAGCTTTAACCCTGACACAGAGAGTTGTGATTTCAAATGCATACAAAGGCTAACCAAGGGTAGATGGTTAACCACAGGAATGCCACAGGCAGCAGGTTAACAGATGAAGACTAGAGAAAGAGAGAGATTTATGGCTTCTCGGAAATAAATAGAACCAGACCTGTTGTATTTTATGACATGACATCTAAAAACAACATTTTTCATATCAAGGGGGGGTGCAATCCCATCAATCTGACAATATGATTTCTGGAGGAATAACAAAGCCAAAACTTTATGTTTATGCACAAGTACAATTGCAGCCAAGAACACCTTGCTGTCATCTTAATCGGAGCTTTACACAAGAATTGACAGAGCCACGATTCTACTGCACAACCTCTGTCAGCTTACACTCAACACTGGACAGCTTCTATCCGCTGGCACTCATCTGCTGAAGTGTGTGTGTGTGTGTGTGTGTGTGTGTGTGTGTGTGTGTGTGTGTGTGTGTGTGTGTGTGTGTGTGTGCGGACGCTCGCTCATATCTGGAAGCACTCAGCGAAAGGCCCTCTCATCTCCTTCCACACACTGTTGGCCATATTTTTTTCTCAGGTATGCCTGTCTGGCCATTTGATTAAAGTGATGAGGACAGAGGGGGCTAAGCTTTGAACACTCAGACAGACACATGGATATAAACTTGACAGACATGCAGACCGCTGGGCAGTCAGATAGGGGAGAAATCTTGGAAGAGGGAGGGAAACTATGGACAGAGACGGCGAGAGGAAGGGAGAGGATGGGAATGATACACTGTATGTTATTTAATCTGCAGTGTGAGTAAGATAGGGGGAATGAAAATAGCAATAAGGAACTGCAGGGAGACAGAGGTTAAGAGGTGTGTGTGTGTGTGTGTGTGTGTGTGTGTGTGAGTGAGTGTGTGTGAGAGAGAGAGAGAAACTGTGTATTTCACTTCCATCTCGTAATGCAGGAGGCTGATTAACTGTAGTGTCAGAGTTGCAAATTGTGTGTGCATGTGTGACCATATATCATCAAGCCTACACACACACACATAAACACACAGCTGTTGCAGTCTAATTTCCCAGCAACACCTGCAGCTCTTCAGGGGGGCCAAACAAGCTAAAGACCTCCCCTCCTTTCCCCCTTTTCCTCCTCTTCTTCTACTCTTTATCCTCCTCTCACTGTAGTGACCACACTAGTGGGATTAGCTCTCTCTTTCTCATTCTCTCTTTGAGCCTTCATAGAGGAGAAATGGCAATAGGCACACAAAAGACTCCTTTCACCCCAGGAGGGAGCAGTTGGAAGAGGGTAGGGAGTGTGGGTGAGGTCTGGATGTTGGGTGGGTGCTGGGGTCATGTCAGAAGGATAACATCCCGGAGAACAGGTGGGATTACACACAGACGCACTGACTGAACCAGGATCAGTGACTGAACCAATCAAACAGCCCTGAGAACAAGCGGGAAGGCAGCTCATAGATGGAAACTGGAATCAGAGGGTGGATCATTTGAGTCACAAAAATTCCAAACCACAAATGTAGTAAATATGTTTTTCACTGAAATAAGGATACCTAAAGCAAAACCATTCACTCTCTCTATGACTAACTTAAGTTTTAAGTGTTTCCTACCAATTACTCTAGATTTCTTTACAGGTAAGCCAAGCAGTTCTTTTTGATTTCTGTCATTTTTGTCTGCGCTGATATCAAGACATGCCTATCAAAAGGTTCAACAGGCTTTTCTTTGAAACAGAAGTCAATTCAAGTCTACCATTAAATGTAAGATTTACAGTGCTTTTCTTCTCTCAGACATTAAGAAGAACTCTTTCTACACTTGATTAAGTGTAGAAACAACCTCTTGAACAACCTCTTGCTTGGCCTTTGATTTGACACATCAAATTTCTCCAAAATGATCCAGAAATTATTTTTTGAATGAGTTTCAGATGAGAAATAAACCATGCAAATTCCAAAACCTGTTTCATTTTATAATGTTTTGGATAAAGTTTGTGAGTTTCAACAGGTTGCCATAGTTTGCAGACTGGTTTGACATTCGGGTACAGGGCTCAATCAGTTCTCACTTGATGTTTTCCAGAGTAAACTCTTTTAGCAAAAACTGAGTACACAAGATATAGGCTAGTTTTGTAATGATAATATGGACAGCATTGTCATTGAATAAGCTCAACTATATCAACTGCGCCATATTTGAGGAATCGTCTTGTTATCACAAGCCCAGTGCAAGAGTGGACTCCACCTTGGATTCTGCCTTAGGCCGTATTCAGACAGACAACAGCATTACATGAAAAAAACATAGCCCCCTCATTCATTTGAGTGGGACAGCTGCGTTGGCTTAGCGGGGGTGCCACCACAGAGGGCTCTGGCAATAAAATGCAGCATCATCTGCAAAGAAGTTCAACCTAGCTCAACTTTTGCAAGCACACATTCCTGGCAAGTTACTCTGTAAAATGAACGCTGTATTTCAACTTTTAACCTGGCAGAGTTATAAAATCCTTCTTCATAGTATTATAGACAACTGTGAATAAGTGACAGTGTGTGACAAGTGTTTTGGCATCAGGAAAGCCTTCAAACTTGTGGATGTATTGCTAAAAGCAGCCTTCCTGGCTCATATTTCATTGTCTCACTGGTACCTCACTGCATTGTTAACGCAGGGCTGTTTTCTATCTGAACACCCACTTACACCTTGTCTACACCATTTACCTAGCGAAAGCACAATGTAAGCAGCCCAACAGCAGCAGCTACAGTCCCATGTTAGTGTCTACGCCTGATCTATTCAGCCACAAGTGCTAGTGAGCACTCAAAAGCATTAAGACAGCACTCCCAGCACATTATACAGTACAGTTATGTGCATAAGTCATACAAAAATGGACTGGAAGTCTAAGAAGATGCTTTGGGTTGCAGTTAAAGGATGAGTGAAGGCACAAGCTGTTACACTGCCATTATAGACAGCTGTATTGATTAGAATTGATGTATATCCGTTCCATTAGACAATACATGGTTGAAACACATCTAGTGTACGCAAGGAGAACCCATCCACACACTCTGATAATCTGAAACCTTTGGCTTGGCACACAAGGTAGTTCAGAAGCCTGCGCCACTGTATCAACGTCTCCTCCACCTTCACCTTTAAGCAGAACGGACTTTCGCAAGGCCTCCACAAGTGCCCTTAGTGGCTGTACTTAAGCAGAGCACTCAGGGGCATCGAGTGCCAGGCCAAGAACCGACCCGGCTAGAATATCTATGTCCCATTTAGGATCCCTGGGAGAGACGGGTGAAAAGAATAGAAGCACTGTTCCTGCCCAGACAATACTAAACGAGCCCGGATGAGGAGGCCAGACAATGCAAAACGAGCCCAAATGAACGCCTGGCTTGTTTTAGTGCCTGAGGGTCGACTGGTATTAGTGCACTTGTTAGCTCATCGCCTGCTAGACTATTGCCAAAGAAGGCAATTAATCACAGAGACAAGAGAGACCTTGATCAGTGAAGTGCAGATGTGGACGTGAGAGTGAAAGCAGAGATGGAGGGAGAAAAGGCATCAGGCTTGTTGTTGTGACAAGATTTCTGATGATAGAATCAGCAGCTGGTTGGGAACATCACATTCTATTGTTAACAAGTTTGAAAAGACGCCCTCGGGACAGAGAAAAATAGAGAAGTAGGAAGACAGGATGTGAAAGAAAGAGGGCAACATTGTGGGGAAATGGATTAAGCCATCCAACCTGTGTAAATCAATGAGAGATAAATTCTTTATCTGCTAAACCAGGCGAGTGTCATGCGATGCTTACTTTGCTTGGCTCACACAAACTCAATTAGAACATTTCAGAGCATAACACCAGTTGTGTTGCACAACATCAGGCCTGGAGAAAGCACAGGCCTAACAGCACACTATCAAGCACCATTAGCTCTCTAAATGTGCAGGCAATCAAGGGCACTATCAAATCTCTCTCGCCGCAGCGCTGCTTCATAATTGATTTTAAAACACTGGTAAATCCACTTAGCTGTTCCACTCGAGCACTCAGTCTTTTAGCTGTGTCAGCCGACTAATCAAGTTAAAGCCCCCCACTTCTTCTTATTAAAGGTTCAAAGGTCACAGCTTCCAGGTGTCGTCTGGCTCTGTTTTCACCAGTTAATGTGTTGGCAAAAAAAAAGGAGAAAAACACTATCTTCCCTTTAGGCAAAAGATGTGGGCCAGGTTTTACCACACACAGTCTGGAGGTAAATTAACGAGACAGAAAAATGATCCAGGAACTGCTTCGTGTGTCTTGGTCTGACAACTGAGAGACAGTCTAATTGAAGACTTTTATTGCAAAATGTTATTTAACTGTCACTTTTAATTAATCCGTCAGTATCCCTCAATGATCTAGACGTAAAAGTGTCATCCGGTTTTCCTCAAAAGACCTTCAACAGATACCACAATTTGTTTTGAGTGCTATCTGTAATTTAATAATGGTACGTATCCTTTTTTAAAAGAAAGTTGGATGTTGTATTTTGTATCGTGTCTCTTAAATTGGAAAGAAAGACAGGTAAAGTGGAGGAAAGGAAGAAGATAAATGCAATGGGTGAGGGAGCAGTTTACCAGACACTTAAAAACCCATGAAGTGGCCAAGAAAACCCACAGAACAAAGTAGGTGGGAGACTGATCGAAGTGCCGAGATGTACGGAGAAACAGCTGAGGCAAAGACCACATTACCACATTTCTACTCCATTACAAGTCCAAACCTGTACTGATCATCGCCTCCAGTAGGTAGCCATTAACCCTTGACATCATGTAAAAACTAGAATTAGCATTATTACGGCCTGTCAGAGCTGGGAGATGAAAAGAAGCAAACTATGGGTGCTTTCACATCAAACCTGTTGGGTTTGGTTCAAACGTTTGTCCATTTTGTTAGGTTCATTTATTGGTTTGTTGAAAGCTGTCAATCAAAAGAAACTTTCAAGGTAGCAATACGCATTCTCTTTAATAATTTTGGTTGGTTTAGTTATTTGTACAAGACAGAAAAAACCATAATGCATTAAAGGAGCAAAAAGGACTGTGCTGGTGAGGTTTAAAAAAAGACATCTCACCAAAAAATGAAAGAAAAACCTGATAATACCTAACATCAAAATTTATCAATCAATCAAAAAGTGAAAAGGAACTAAAACAGAGGTGTGTTTAGCTTTTCTTCTCCTCAGTGTACTTTGGAAGTTCCTTGTTAAAAAGTGAATGAAGCATAACAGTCACACCACCCAATATTAAGGTAAGACGACTCTTTTCCATCCTGCTTCTACCTGTTTGCCATTACTAATGATGTATTTCAAATGTAAGATTCACATGCACACCAGCACCTACATGCGCATTAATACCTTCTGTAGGATAGCTGGTGTCTACTAATGCATCACCATGGTGAGGGGGAGTCCTTTCAGCGTGTGTGGTCGGCTGATTAGTATTAGCACTATTAGATCTTTTTAAAGTCCTCATTCAAGAGATCACAGAAAGTTGAAGAGTCAAACGGGCCATTCTCTGTTTCGTAGAAGAGAATCACTCGACTTTAACCAGGAATGCACACACACACACACACACACACACTATCTAAAGGCAGTGCAGCCTAGTCAACAGTTGGTCGTGCTCTGCTGATCTGCACACACAATATCCTCAGACACAAACACACACACATGCGCAAAAGCAGAAACCCTAATCATACACTCACAAATGGATTTAAACACACAACCCATATGTTACATGCCCATATGCACACACCGCTCCTCCCCTCCTGCACTCTGTAGCATTGATCCCATTCGATAAGCTAACAGTGGACAAATAGTTGGTTTGGTGGGGGCGCACACTGATCAAAAGCCTCCTCACAGGTCGGCCTGCACTGCTCTCTTAAGAGCTACCCAGCCATGAATGGCCTAATAGGACTCAAGTATCCATTACAGACACTAGATCCTCTCTCTGCCTCTGTCGTTAGTGGCTCTCTTCCCTCGCTCATCCTGGTGCTCGCTCACACTTTTGTATTTCTTTCATTTCAGCTCTATTACAGACACTTTATTGGTGTAGTAAAATATTAAGATTTTAAAGATTTTAATTGCCAATGCAGTTTACAAAAGCAACATCTACTTGAAATCCAGATACAAAAAATAATAGAGTTAATAATAAAAGGAATATTTTAAACCTAAACTCATTCTTTTTTTGGTTGTTCCTGACTTTCTGTTTTTCTTTCTCCGTCTCATTCTAACTCTCTACTTTCCTCCGTCTCTTTCTCTCTGTGGAGGTGTCGGGTTACGGTTATTGTTGGTGCTGGTTACTGATAAATAGGGTGCCTAGTTACCAGCCAACGCATGATTGGCTCTTTTCAACAAAGCAGAGTTTTTTAAAAAAAAAAGGAGGGGGAGTGGGCGGGGCGGAGTGGTGTAGGGGGGTCGCCCTGGGAAACCATAAGACTTGTGTCAATTTAAATAGAGAGTCGGGCAAAGATGTTTGTGTGTGTGCGTGTGTGTGTGTGTGTGTGAGTGTGTGTGTTGCATGGAAGTTGTTTTCGTAGTCGCTGCAAGGACAAAGCTCGGGAGACACTGACCCTTCCGACACCCCTGAATACCCCACCGACACCTGCTGAATGCCCACTGAATACCCCCGCCCTGCCTCAACCCCCGCTGGCATTAAAGAGGCACTCTGCCAAACTCCGCCTCCTCACAAAGACACTGGCTGCCCGGGTAAAGGGACACTTAGGTTAGAAATGACCTCATTATGACGAATCCGACATTATGTTGTCTTCCTTCAACTGAAAACAGAATATGTGCAACTTCATTTTATATTTTGGTACTTTTCCTGAAAGTAGCTTAAATTCCTGCATAAATAAAATGAAAATGCACCACACATATTCCAAATATGCACTGTAAATATAATGATATTATAGTAATGGCCAAAAGGTTGATTCTGATTCTGTAATAATACCATCTGAAGCAGAGTACATAGACTGCCTAATACTGACATAATATAAATACTCTTCAAAATGCGTTTTTTTTACAAACAATATTCCGAAACTCAATTTCTTATAATTTAAAACAAAGAAAAGCAGCAAATCCTCACATTTTCTGATTCATTTCAAGTCATTCAACTAATCGATTAATCAACTGATTGTTTCAGCTCTGCAATAAAGTGACAATAATACGGCAATGTGGCAATAATAGAGGCTTAAATTGTTCAATTCACTCAGCTAAAACTGCTGTGATCAATTTAGAAAATGATATGAAATTACTGTAATGGCAAAAGAAAATAATGTTTAAGTTATGTTTGCATACATCTTGTGCTTACGTATTCCCTTTGGGTTTTCCTCTTTTTTATTATTTAAATATTACTGACGTTTTGTTTCTGAGGGAAATCAGACACATCCTCCCCTTTTTTTGTTTAACGACCGCCCAGCAAGTGGCAGGTCTGCTAGTTACAAGGTTAGTCACTGGATGAAAAGAATACCTGCCATTTCTCACTCTATGTCTGCTGTCAGCCCACCGAGGCAGGAAAAAGTGAATCAAACACCAAGGAATGGAGTGACTTTTACCAAAGCAGGCTGCTGTAATTGTTAGTTTTCATTCCTAATTAGCCACGGTAAAGCTCCCCAACTACCTCACCCTCTGTTCTCCTGTCGAGTATTTGAGGCCTGGAGGCTTGCTTTCAGACCTGCTGTCAACTTCAGGAAGTCTAGAGAAACCCTATAAATTGTTAATGTACTAGCTGGAACTTTCAGGCTGTCAGAGGACGAGTGAAAGCTAACAATTATCAATTATATAGGACGGCACTGCAAATGCTGAGTACATTCAACACACGGCAGCTTGTAAGCTCGTCTTCAAAGATATTTTCTTCAATAAATGCGGTGTCCTTAATTTTAATGGAGCTTCATTGAACAGTGCGGTGGTCCTTAAAGTTACAACCCTTAATATTTTCATTCAATAAAATCCTGTTTGTGATACTATTTATGCTTGGCATTTTTCAGAAATAGTCATTCAATGTATTTACGTAGTAGTTCTCATTGTTAGGCTACATCCACACTAATATGTTTTCGTTTTAAAACAAAAACATATCAGTGTGGATGTAGCCTTAGTGGCGGAGTCCGCCATTCCCGCGTTTTATTCAGATTGCCTTTACATGCACGAGTGATTCACAGGTAACTATGCAATCTAGCGTTACTGTTAGTAAATTCTCTGACCTTTTAGTCTTTTAACTTCTTCTCAAAAGCCACTGGATAAAACTCAAAGAATACTCTCATCAAGCTCACAAACATAAACGCATATGCGTCATTAGAGCTGCATTCCAAATGTTTGGCTAATTGCCCTGACTGACACACAGTGTTAACACATGTAGTATATCAGCTGTTCAGATGCTGTGGGCCAGTTGGTCACCCAGCCAAACATTTGCTCCATCAATGAGTCATTCATGAATCTATTCAGTCATTAAATCAGTCAGCCAGGCAGTCAGATTAATTTATTCATTCATGCATTCAGCCCATTGGTTAGTCAGCAACCAAACCAGCCAGCAGATTGAAACAGTGTTGATACAGACGCAGGTGCCTCAGTGCATATTGGACTCAGCCAGGCTCGCAGCCCACCTGGAGCTGCTGGCTGCCAGCTGACCTCTTGATGTTTCTATCCTCCCCTGGCCCTGTGCCGTCACTGATTTAGCCTGGGCGAGCCACAACTGAAATGCCTTACTCTCTTTCTCTGTTTAGATTACAAAAAGAAGTAGAGAAAAGATTACAGAGGGTAGCTCAGGTGCATTTCACAAAGACTGTTTGTGCTCCACATGTGTTTTTTTGTGTGTCTGGGTTTTATGGGCCCTTATCGGGTTTTACTGGCCGGGGGTCTTCATCATGTTAATCTCCTGGGATCCCGGTAATTCCCTATGGTTTGTGTGTGCCTTTGAGAGAGGAAAATTAAGACAGAAACCGAGTGCAAAAGTGGAAGAGAGAGTAGAAATCTTTGCTTTCATAACCAGAAGGAAACAGCAACCGGCATGCAAAGTAGAACTCTTACCCTCAATGCATCAGTTGTAACAGCACCACTTTTTGAATACAGCCCTTAACACCCCATTTACAAGACTATTCTCTTTGGAAGCAATAATCAAATGTGGCCACGATGGGGGTTGCAGAGATAGAGGACTAGTGGGAAGAAAAAAGTGGTGTAACAAAGCGGTACGGTTGAGCGGAGGGGAATAATTCCTTCTCACCGGGAGATTCTTTGAAGTCAGAAAAAGAGGGAATGTGAGGGTAAAAAAAAGGGGAGATGCCCCCCCACCTCTTTCCTCTATCCTATCCCCTTCCTTCCTTTCTTCCCTCCTTATTTCTCACTTTAAATCATTTTACTCCTTTCCTCTCAGGATTCAGTTATCTCAGCTCACTTGGGCTCTTATCATAGCCAGAACTTCCACCCCCTCATCCTATATCTCCCTCTTTCTCCTCCTCTTCGGTTTACTTCTTTCCTTCTCTCCTCCTCCAGAGGGTCAGTTAAATGTCAATGCATTGTGCTTGGTGACACGGCTGACAAGAATGGTGTGCGATAATGAGTCAGCTTCAGGAAAAGAAAAGGAGCGAAGCAGTGAGACGTATCAGTTTCTGTCAACTTACCAGTTTCTTTCGAGAGAATCTCCCTACCTCTCTGCATTTCAGTTTCAACTTTAGGAATGCAATCAAGCATTCTCACAGTAACAAAAAGCACAGTTTTTCTATAATCAGTTCTCTGCTTTAGAGGTGTTTGCTACTATCACATAACATACTAGTAATGAACCTGTAACTTGCAAGCCCTTATATTCTAAATTGTCCTGCTTAAATCTTGAGTTATTATTGTCCATATTGGTCGAACATGTTCATTATCCTGCATCAAACACAGGGCTTTTGTGGGAACCTATTACTAAGTAATTCCTAGGAGCAATGTGACAGAAATGTGTCACTATTCATACTGCATTACCTCGTAGTTTTTAGCATGGGTGGTCCTCCTAGTTCTCACCAATGCTGACAAATTGACAGCATTCCTCACTGAAATTAAGGTAGCAATTACTGTCAACATGCAGTGTTATTACAAGGGAGGCAGCAGGACTTCAGCCATCTTCAGATTCTATATTAGAAAACAAAAGACAAGCTGTCCTTTCTTCCTCATTCTCAATCAACTTTATATTGTTAATAAACAATTAACTCGTTATCAGTCTCATTACTACAGCATTTCTTTGTACATGCTTTCATTCGCCCTAAAGGCTAAGACACTGCTAAGACAACAAATGACCGCATCTCTTGACAAAGTGTTCCAGCATCTTCCAAATTACAGATAACACGAGCTGCTTCGTGGGAGAAAACGTGATTCTTGTCGCCTTAAATTACTCTCTCGCCCTCTTCATCCTGCTACTCCCTCGCCCCATCCCTTCACTCAAGGGGGATTTATTAGGGTGGGGAAACAGTAAATTATGACTGCAGCTCAACCTGCAGGTACACGCCCCAACATCACACGGCTACTCAGTCGACCCCCAAAGAGACAAATTTTAATAGTCCTGTGAATTACTGTCTCAGAACTTGATGTCAGTCAGTCACAAATACAGAATTTTTCTGCTCTTAAAAAAAAAAGAAGGTTATTGAATACTGGCTCTGTGTGTGTGTGTGTGTGTGTGTGTGTGTGTGTGTGTGTGTGTGTGTGTGTGTGTGAATACTGCTGACAGGAGGAGGAGGATGATGTGAATATTGTATTAGGCGCCTCAGATAATTTCTGCAGGGCAATTTGCTGCTATTTGTTTTGAGTGTGCATTTGAAGATCATTTTGCACACACACTGCACGTATGTATGTAACACAGGCATGATTGCACATGCACACACACACTTATAGGCAGCTCTCAGTCCAATTATAAGGATGTTTCTTGGTTTTGCTCGCAGGTGAAGTCATTCCTGTGGTGGAGGCTGGAATGCAGAGACTATTAAGCAGGAAGAAAAGTTACTTCTAGTAAGAGACAAACCTGTGTGTGTGTGTGTGTGTGTGTGTGTGTGTGTGTGTGTGAGAGAGAGAAAGTGTGTGTTCTCTATTGATCCTGCATGTGTGCTAGTCAACCAGATGTGGTTTAATCCAAGTGGGAGGTCTATAGTTTTCCAGAGAAACGAGGGAATGACACTGCCTTTGAACAGTTGTAGAAAATAGTGTGTGTAGTTGTGTTTGTATACTCAGCCAGTCTGCATGGGGTGTGTGTGTGTGTGTGTGTGTGTGTGTGTGTGTGCTGTGCTCAGCCGTCATCCACACCAGTTATGACAAAGCTATTTAGCCAGGGATGCTTTTAGAGTATCTACAATGTAACTATGGTTACTATAACTTTTTCACATCTATTTTCTGGCTGCTATAATAATGTAGTATTGTATTGAGAATGGAATATTAATATAGTTTTATGGGTCATTCATTTCATGGACTTTTTTTGCATGCTCACATATGCTAATTATTACAAAACACAAAGTCCAGCTGAGGCTGATGGGAATGTCATTAGTTTTACGGGTATTTGGTTATAAACCAAAGTATTGGACAAATTAAAAATTTGATCTGCTGATGGTGCTAGAGGAAATGTCGGAGGGTCGCCAAAATCTGTAGGATACACCCTCTGTGGGATCATGCATGTCTTTACAAAATTTCATGGCCATCCATCCGACCGTTAGTAACAGGTCAAAATGGTGGACCAACCAAGCAACCGACAGATAACCTGCCATTGCCATCCATAGAGCCACGCCGTTAGCATGGCTACAAATCAACATTATAAATATGCATTGATCTACTTCTGCAAACTTATCACGTGTTTTTAATATGGAAATCAAAATTTGTGGACTTAATGAGTACACATGTCTTCCTCTCTGTAGATATTGTTTCTCTAACTCTTTTCAGATCGTTGTCTGTGAGCAAGTAGGACGTGAGGAGAGACAGAGAGTACAAAGATTGGATTAATTGACAGTTTGTGATCTCTGCGGGGAAAGTGAGCCACTGAAGCACCAAGAGAAAGCAGGGTATAAATAAGAATCTAGAACTGACGTAAACATGCGGAAGCGACACGCACAATTGTATGGATTATAGACTTCACAAAGCATGTAAAATATAGCCATAGAGGGAGAGAAAAAGAGAGATATTGATGGAGGATAAAAAGTATTTGCGTGCAATACAGGACAGCTCCACTTACAACTTACGCAATGCCAGAGGTATGCCAGTGTGTGATGCCTGCCCACGGCTGCTGTCATCGCTTTAGTAATGATAGGCCATTTCCTCTTTATCATCCCTGCAGCCTTTTGGACCCCAGTGACTACAGAGAGCAGGTATGGATGGGAATACAAGGCTGACTGTTTTGTACGTGTACATGCGAATGCGTGTGTGGCAAAGGATGAGCATCCCAGCTATAAACCAAGTTCCCCTGAAGCCAAACCACAACAACTAACTACATCTCTCCTCTCTCATTTTACGGATAACGTCTTACAAGACCGACAGGCCTCGACTCATATCAGTGTGTCCTCAGCACATAAAGTATACAAAATTTAGGGGAGAGACACGTCATAAACACACAGATGTGTGTGTGTGTGTGTGTGTGTGTGTGTGTTTGTGTGTTAAAATTAGTATGGGAACGTGTACAAAGGGAAACAGGGCAGAGGAGGAAGTGCTAAATTTAAGTTTGTTTCAAGGTGCCTTCCCTGACCTTGAAAAGCACCTTAGAGAGTGAACACTAGTAACGAGCAACATACAAGTCACAGGATATTTATTTATTTATTTATTATTATTTTCACCTGTGCATTGGTCTCAAATTCTTAAATTGTTTTCTTTGTGGTCTACACCTGTTCTGTCTTATTATCGTATCATCTGTGAAGCACTTTGAACTGCACTAACCTGTATGAAAGGTGCCATACAAATAAAGTTTGATTGATCGATTGATGTTACAGTCCTAGTAGAATTTGCCAAAAACATTTTACACATACTCAGAATCTGTGCTTTGCATTTAACCAATCCTACCATCCTAACTATTAGGAGCAGTGGGCAGCTATTCTCCAGCAGGTGTGGAATGCATACATGTATACATCTATAGGTGTGTGAATATGTAGTGGTTAATGTGTTTGAGAGCAGCAGTGATCAGCAGTATGCCAGGCATGGAGAGCCAGCTGTCGGCCCGGACCCCCAGTAAGGAAACTGTAAGCACCAGACTCTGCAGCTGAACCAACTCATTCCTCACATCACACACATGCTTGAACTTGGAGGGGCTTCTCTTGGGCCCCATGGAATCACAGCTTTACCCCCCTACACACACCAGTCTGTAATCCACATGCGGTATCAGATGTAGGGCAGAGGATTCAAAACCGCTCCAAACACCAGCCGCCGAATACCTGAGAACCCAGCCTCGTGCAAACATGAAGCACTCAGGATCCATGTCACATACATGACTGGGGGGCCTCATGCTCTCAAAACTCTACAAAAATGGAGGACTCCTGATCCTGCGAAAAAACATCAGCACCAAGAGCTCACATCACAAGGTCACAGACTTCACTGAAGGCTTGTAAAGACCAACAGACAAGCTGAGAGTAGAATAGAAAGGGGGCCTGTGATAATCCTGAAACTACTAGATTTATTCAATTTTGGATATCGGTTAGCTATTTTTAATTGAGGTCCACATAAAAAAACACAACTAAATACTAACTATGGCTTAAAACAGAGGTTTCAAACTGGATTTTCAGTGTCACAAACCACTTCGGTCCCAAAGAAATGTGCTTCAAAGTACTCAACCTAACACTGATCCCTGTAATAAAAGGTTTCCATTGAAACTCTTAAGTCCACATTGTCCTGTGAGCCCATTATAACCTGTGTGACTCCTGACACATTGAGACAATCACTTCACACATACAACACAAAGCTACTGGCTGGGGTCAGGGCCAGCTGTAGAAAGGCCATCAAGCATTTGAAAACACACACACACACACACATCCACACTTTTGACATGTTAAGCCTTTTCCTCACCTGTGCTTTTCATGTTAAAGCTGCTCGTGTTAGCTTGGTAAGGGTAGTGTATTCTAATATAGAGAGAGACACAGACACAGAGAACAGGGTTGTGTACAACAAGATAAAATGCAAACGAAGCCCTGACTGTTGACTGTCAGCTCTGTGAGCTTTTGTTTGTCTGGGCGTGGTCACCTCAGACTGAAATGTGAATTCTCTACCTAGTTTGGTTTCTGTATTTGTTATTAAGGGGGGAAAAATCCATGAACATGAATTTCCTCATTACCTGAGGAACACGCCTGTAAATCATTATTCTGATGTGTAAATCATTATTGTAGTCTAACCATTAACTGTTTCTGTAAGGTTAGAATTTCAATGCGTATCACATACAATAACAAACGGTCGTAACTACGTGTCTGACTATCAAGTATATGAAACAGTACAGTCAAATATTATAAATGGAAATATCCCACAACTAATGAGTCGATTGTGGCTACATCGTGAATCAATACGCTCATGTGCTGTTTGTATGGGCAAGTACTAGCCCTGTGAGCGGAAGCTAGCACACACACACACACACACACACACACACACACACACACACACACACAAGCAGAAACGTTTCACTGAAGCTTAGAAATCATCTGCTAATGTAAAAGAAAAAGGAGGCATCGACTCCTACATATATCTTTGTTTGTTTCTCAGTTTTTCAACTGTCTTAAGCCCCTTTTAGACATGCACCTCTTCAGCAAATGTGACGGCAATTTTACATATCAAAGATTAATGTCTGCACACTGACTCCAATCCACAAATATATTTAAATGGGAACTCCTAGTCAAATTACAAAATACATTAAATCCAGGAATGTTATTTATTATTCCCTGTCTGAAAAGGGCGTACGTCTTTTCTAAGAAAGACCAACATTATCTGCGATGCGCAGAAGGTAAGACAGAGTGACAGTCCAGATGACCCTGCAGTAAATGGAGGCTAACTCAGAAAATACCTGTGTTTAGAGCCATTAAGCCCTCATCTGCTGAAGTCTAAGCCCTCTACTTTGTCTGTGTGACCTCCTGGGGGCCAAAGGTGAAGTGACTAACATCAGAGGTGAGGACCCCTGAACCTGCCAGGTAATTTTCCAGCTTTACATTAAGCAGATATTAAACAGGGGCTCAGATTGCCTGATACCTGTGCCTCATGACTTAAAAAATATTTTTTTAGAGAGTCTGATGTGATCTGCTCTATCAGGAAATATGGAATTCTATTACTTCACCATTATGAGGCTAGAATGTAATTTTGTAATTTTGATGGCGAAAAAATGAGCGAACCTGACCAGTCACTGCAATAACTCTCTCTCTCTTTCTTAAAATGACTTTGGCCTGTCTTGCCTTATTGCACTGAGTGGCAACAGAAGTTCATCTACAAGCATTAAAGCAGTGTAATGAGTCTATTAAGAACTGATGGCTACATTATCGACTAAGCAACATGGAACATGGAAATCAATTCTGGTGGTCTTCTGAAGGATCCGGAGCAGAGTGTAGGGTGAGTGCTCAGCAGCCTGTCAGCGTGCTGTCAGGAGTGTCTGCGGTCAGACAGTGAGAGCGGCCATCAGTCTCTAACAGCATTCAGAGAAGGTCAGGAGCTGGCAAATGGCCTAGACTAACGCACAAGTGCATGCAGAAGTGGCATTAGTCGACATCCCACTTTGTTGCAGTGCATCAGTGTTGACACTTGGAATAGGAGGGAGCCAAACAGGAGGGCAGGAAGTCAAGTGGAGGTCCCCGAGGTTACAGAAGTTCAGTTTGTGGCATCTTTAGTCCATTTTTAGGTTTCTACGTACACCTCTTATCACTGCAGAGCCATCAGGAATGAGTAGGAGCGGATTCTTGGCATTCACTTGATCCAAGGGCATTTTTTGATCAACCTACACACACACTCACACAGAGAGAGAGAGACAAACAGCTCCTCACTGTAACCCAGGATGTAATTTGATAAGGCACAGCTGAAGGTAGACAGCAGCACGCATGTCATTTTCAAACATCACATGGGATGAACAGAGACAGAGGCATTGTGGGTTCTGGTCCTGCTCCATAACAGAGGTGTCAGGAGTGCTGCTAAACAACTTACAGTGATGAAGTTGTTTAGCTTTTTTAGCCACTTTTTCTTTGACCATACCCACTACAAGCGCCACACTTGCTAAGTTAATTGCTATTAGCAGAAAAGAGAGACTGGCAGGATTTATTTAATTATTGTTTGGACCAAAAATATCTTAATCGTTTAGACACTCTTATTTATGTAAAAGGGGCAGGAAATCTTGCTGCTCTACATGCTGCTCTGTTAAAAATACTGTACATTAATAATTGTCTTTATATCTGCTTATAACTACATAATGTGTTATTAACAATTTATTATTTGTTTATATACTGCTTATAGATGATAAATGGGGACGTTACAGTAAAGTGTCAGCTGAATCTCCATGTAAGCCTGGTATCAGCTCAATATGCTGGACCAGCATACACACACACACACACACACACACACACACCTGTAGTAAAATTACAAATGAAGGTATCTAAACACAGTTATAACAGGATCAGTCAAAGAAGAAAAGTTGAATGTATCATGCAAAAAAAATGGAAATAATAAATCAATATATAAACGTGCTTCATAAATATTCCTGCAGACTTTTATATTAATCTGACAACAAGCCCCAAAAAAAACACTCTCTGGAAAAGTGCATGTTTAAGTTGCACCGTGTCAAAGCTGTTCCTGAAGGATAAAGTCGCCTCTACTTTGATACACATGTAACTGAAGACATTTTGGAAGGGTGAGGCAGTTTTTGTGTGCCATATAAAAAGGTGGAAGGGATCTTTGTGTGAAACTTGGCCTTAAGACTCCAGGGGAAGAGGTCTGCCGCTGCAAAGTCCACGGCCGGTGTGTGATCTGGATCATGTGTGACAGATTGTACCCGTGTGTGCAAACGCATGCTTATATGCGGGTTATGGACTGGTGTATGAGTCATTCCATCCAAAGTGTAACAGGAGGACGTCTCAGTTCAAAGAAGCATCTTGACACCCTATCAGAGGCAGAGCCAACCCAACACACCTCGGAGCTCCCTCTGTCTCCATCAATGTGTCTGTCTTTCCCTCTCTGTTAAAAGACTAGGCCTGGAGGGTTCGAGAAAACATACAAAACTTCAATCCGCATGCCTTAGTCTGTTCCTTTGAAATGCTTACAGAGGCCTAAGCTGCTCCGCCTGTAGGAGCCAAGTGTGACCCAGGGTGTGGTGTACGCTTTGCCTGCTAACAGTGTGATGCTATATGTGTGTGTGTGTTAATGCATACTGTGTGCACATGTATTTTCCCTTAAACCTGACAAGAGAAAGGTACTGTCATAGCAGAACAGAAGCTGTCAGGAGCTTGAAAGGTGACACCCATGATGACAGCGGTTATCTGTGACTGACACATTGACAGGAAAAACTGATTTTGGGAATACCCTGACCCCCTTTGTTTCCCAGTGAGAGTTCAAATCCCCTCATGACAGTAAACATCCGGGCCACTGAAATGCCCCTGATAATCCTTCTGCGCTTGATCTCCCCAGAAGGAAAAATGTTTATCCTCCCAGGGATCAACAGAGTCCCAGAAGTCATAGTACACAATATACAGAATACCCTAATATATGTTTGGTACAGGTGTCTAATCTAAAGAGGGAGTTGACAGTAGACAAGTAGCCTCCATTCTGCAAATAAAAAGCTGTGTAAACCTAAAAAGACTAAGAGTCTACAACCATGCTAGCAGCTCTGTGAGGCTGTACGTGAGCTAAATGCTAACGTCAGCATGCTAAAATGCTCACAATGGCAATGCTAGCATGCTGATGTTTAGCAGGTGTGTTTAACATGTTCACCTTCTTAATTCTGTGTGTTCGCATGCTAAAATTAGCACTAAAGACAAAGTAACAACTAAGGACGACGAAAATGGCTTTAGTTTTTGGTTCAAAGTTTTTGGTTTTTAGTTTATTTGGTAATAAACCAAAGTACTGAACAAATAAAACTTTTGACCTAAGTCACCAAAAGTCATTCCAATTAAGCTTGAGGGGAACATGAATGTGTGTACAAAATTTCATAGTTGTTGGGCTATTTCAGTCTGTACACTGCTAGTGTGGCTAAAAATACACTATAATTATCGTCCCCCTAAAAATCTGGAGAATACACAGCAATTTACCTGTTGAGGAGAGGTTGGTTCTACCCAATCCTCAGGTAGGAATACTACCCTGTGTATAATCAAAGGCTTTAAAATTAGACTGCTAGCATGGCTGTCTATCATGCTGCCAGCCACTTCAATGATACACCTGAGCAGGAAAAGAACCTGAGGAAACTATAGACGCATCAACACCACAATAGCGAGTTAATCGAAAAGATAACATTTCAGGAAAGTCAAGTGCTGCCTGACAGACAGTGAGACACACCGAGACAACAATTTGAGAGTCGAGCGTGCATCAACAAGTTCCCACACAAAAAGCTATTAACTGTCAAGATTACACCTGTCACCAGCTCCTTCTCTGGCTGAGGGGGGAATGACTAAAACTGACACCTCTGTGTCACAATCTGGCAACTCACAGAGGGTCAATGTCAAAGCCCTAATCAAGGAGTTTTTTAAGGAAGGGCAATTACGAGACGGTGTCACGTTTTCAGGAAAGGTGTTGATAGAAATGTTTTCACCCAAACTCTAACTCAAAAAGCTCTAGCCTATTTTTAGTTTATTACACACAGCGTATAATATCTTAATACTTATTTTCATGATCATTAAGTGTCATTTCTTGTATCAAAAGCTATGTTGGTAAATTTTAGGATATCTTCAGGGATAGGATTTCTGCAGAAGGGCACCTTTTTTGTTTAGCTCTGGGTTAAGCAATGGGACTTTGACGTTCAGCAGATATTGGTGGATTGTGCCAGCGAACTGAATCCATTTAAGCCGTTTGACATTTCATCCTAATACCTGCATTGTCAGTGCCAATGCCAAGTCTTAATAGCTGTGAGGATCGTAGCCCAATGCTTTACATAGAGGACTATTACACAGGGAGGAAGGGGTTGGTCCTTAGTAATGGCTAAGATATGAAGTTACAGTGTGTGGCAGAAGTAATGACATAGGGCCGGATTAAAACAGAGGTGGCAGAGTGCACACCGAACAGCCAAGTATTTGAACTTTTAAAATGAAAGTAGGGTTGTGATGGGCATTTTTGGTCATTGCTATTCTCCTCTGTCCTCCTCTCTTCTTCTCAACTTCCTGACTTCTCTCAAAATAAAAAAAAGTCTGTGGTCAGACAAAAAGATTAGCTTAGCATAAAGACTGGAAACAGGAGTTAACAGCTAGCCTGGCTCTGTCTAAAGGTGATAAAATCTGCCTACCAGGACCTCTAAAGCTCACTAATTAACACATTATATCTTGTTTGTTTAATCCATACAAAAGTTGCAGTTTCATAGGAGGTTATGGGGGAAACCATTTCTTGGCTAAGAGCAGTGACTTTCCGGTCTCCGCTTGTTGTGGAACTATTCCTTTAACTTTTCAGATCATTAGTGCAAAACTTAAGATACAGGTTTTGCTTTCAAAGCAAAGGCACCTTAAATCTTTCAGTACACTCTTGTACAATCCATGTACAATGCACTCTGAGGAACAGATACTAATTTCTTTCTTCCATGGACCGAATGGTGCTCTTGAGTCTTTGATGTTCCTAATCTGTGTTTTCTTTAAGAAGAGTTCTAAAAGACTGCACTGGGTTAAGTGGCCTCAGCTCCTCAGGCAGGTTGTTCATCATTGTAGAGACCCTGATGATGAAAATGTGGCTTCCTCTGGCCTTCAGTCTAGACTGAACAAGAGCCCGGTCACCTCAGGGTAAAGTCTGGATTCTAAGAGTTAAAAGGTCAATAATGCACCTGAAGGCCAAACTGTGTTTTTAAAGTAACCAGTGAAATCTTAGAACTGATTCTTAAACTAAGTAGAATATGTCTAAAATTCAACTTAAAGAGTTCAAATTCAAATTTTTACCGTCAAGTGTGTTCTGAGCTTTTGTAACTGGTGTGAAAGTTGAATGGAATCACATGATTTTAGTTCCCATGTACACCACAAAACTAATTGCAGTATATCAGTTGAAAATCTGACCTCATGGCATGCAACCTTCACGTGACTGGTATTTGAATGCTCATATCTAAATGTGTGAGTGTTGCTGTGACAACAATAAATGTCATGTCATTCGCATGAGACTGGCAGAGCCAGAGTTAGTATGGAAGACAAGACAAAGCCAAAAGCTTAGAAACATAAATGAGACAAAAAGATGACGTCCTTTGTTATTTTTACTCTGCAAACGCATCTTTAGACTACCCTGTCAGTTCATCATGCAGGTTCCTACAAGTGCCCCAAAATACATCCCACAAAATCAGATATGAGCCATAATTAGCAACTGAGCATGAAGCCCTGCGGTGTGAACCCTGCCCAACAGACAACCAGTGGAGGGAGGCTTTGCCTCCTTCTCCTTCACTGTCCCACATGCCATTCACTCTAGATACTGTATACATACACCATCAGCCCCCACCGCCACCCCACCACCACTTAACATTCCTACAGCTGGTCATTGCACGTCATAACCTATGTAATGTCACACTCGTGAGCCGATGGCGAGCTGCGATGCTCTCCCTGCCTCCTCGGTGAGAGAGACAAAGGAGAGTATTGTGTCGTCTGAGTGAGAGAGAATGAAAAAGAAAGAGACTGAGAGAGGTGTGTCGGGTTGCAATCAAATACGACCCCTCCACCACCACCCAAAACCTGTTGGAGTTAGAGTGGTGAAATCACTGTCCTGCAGCATGTAAACGAGAGATAACCCTGCCTGTGTGTGTTTGTGACAAAGAGAGAAAAAGGGTGTGTGGGGAGGTGGGGGGGTCATCTGTGTGGCAAACTGGATGAAGGCCACTAAACAGCACACACACACACACATTAAAAAACAAAAACAAATATACAAATTTATTTTTTAAAAAGCAAGGAAAAACTAAGGTGCAAGCCCCCTCCAATACCCCTTTATCTTATTCAACCCGGGCCCAAAACATCAGTGTTTGCAAACAAACAACCCCTCTTAGTACACTTGCATCATGGGTTGACATGTCACTTTCCAGCCAGCGACAGAAGCAAGCACGACGCTTAGAGAGATTTCCTGCTGGAATCAAAACACCGATCTTGAAGAAGGCAGCACATGGATTAAGAGTGCGGGAGGTGAGATGGCTCAAGTAGCAAAAGGTGGACAGATTTGGGAGATACAGACAATGCCAAACAAACTGAGATCAAATACGTAACAAGGAGGGTGTCTCCTGGGTATACAGAATCAGAAATAAAACTTCTTCTAGCATCTTTCCAGTCAAACAAAGTCATTTTTTCCCACAAGGTTTCCCTCCTTCTCACAGGCAGTGAGGGCATCAGCAGACAGCCTTGGATTCTTAAATACGTCCCCCCTCTCTCTAGCCTGTAATTGAGTGTTCAGATATCAGTGGAGTCGAACAGTGACCAGTCCTGATCCCCTGGTATTCACACTTCAAACTGTAGACTATAGCCTGGAGGCATACATGCACACACACACACACCCACCCCCAAACATTAAAGCCCACGGTGGATGTACAAGATTAAGCATGAATGTGATTTCTTTCTCGCTCACTGAACACACAAACAGAGACATGGAGACACGAACACTGTTATTACACTTTTACATGTTTCTCTGCACCATCTTCTTCTCTACCCTGCCTCAGGACAACGGAGCATCATGTAATTCAATTAAGTTTTCAGTGCTGATATAGAAGGTGCCACAAACATTTTGCTGGGAGTGTATGCTTTGGACTTGGATGTTTTGTGTGTTTGTCAAAAGTGTGATGAGATCCATTTCACAGACATGCCACTTCACAATTTCCTTTCTTGGAAAAAGGATGAAATGATTCAACTGCAGAAGTTAGGCTATACTTTCTTTTTTAGCAGTCTAAAGGCCTTTACACACCGTGTTTTCGTGCGATTAATTTGCACATCAATATATTTTTTTGAACATTTGTTTTTGTCATGGGTACTTTCACACAGGCGTCACACAGACCGCCATTACGCGGTGAAAAAGCAATGTAATTTTTTTTGGAACGAGGTCGATTTTTCTGAACTTTCACACGGCGAATAAAGGCATCAACCAAGAACGTTGTGCAGAACGGACGTCACATCACAACTGCGAACCTGTTGATTACGTTTCTCATCACCCTGTATTATATGACAAAGGACACAAAAATTCTAAAGACAATGAACTCAAGGACAACATGTGGCGCAGCACCACCAGATTCAGGATAGTGACTAGATTATGTAGTTTACTTTTGGATGTAGTAAATATTTGCAGGAAAGTATTTCGCATTTTTGTGTCATTTATTCGTTATGTCCTCGGTGTGTAAAGTGGTGGACCGACCAACCAGCATTGTCATCCCTAGAGCCATACCGCTAGCATGGCTAAAAAACATACTGGACACACTGGTAGCAGAGCGTCCAGGCAGGTATACACACACATACGCACACAGGCAAAAGGCATGCAGACAGATAGAGAAAGCGAGAAGGACAGTAATCTAATAAGTTTCTGTAACCACTCAGGACAGATTTAGCTCCGACAACAATGTGGCAGAGGCAACACTCTCCAGGCACATGGTCAAGCAATGGGTGCATTCTTAAGAAAAGTACAGAGGGACAAAGAAAGACTAAGAAGACATGAGAGAAGACAATAAGAGACCGAAGGTGAGAGGAAAGAACAGTGAGAGGAGGAGGACACAGAAGGGAATGTGGTGAGAGGCAACGTTTAAAGCCAGGAGTGTGTGATATCTTAGGAATGAATGGGATCTCCCAATATCAGTTACTGAGAGTGCCAAGCCTGGGAATGGCAGCATATCTCACACATACTGCAGGGAAACTGCAGACAGGACTGAAGCACACAGGCTCCATCCACAACTTCAACTCCTTGAAATGACTAAGCCACACATACATACACACACACACACACACACACACACACACACACACGCTTGTGATTGTAGTTTGTACTTTTCCTGTGTTGATATTGACTTAACGTTCCTTGGTAACAGCCTTTTTTGATCAAGCTAGTGCAGACTGAAGGCTATGCAACACTAGACGAGAACTTAACGAGCATGTGAAAAATGTAAATGTTAACAAGTGGCTTTTTTTGCAAGAAATGTCAGATAGTGGATTTTGGCCTGACATCCACTCACAGCCACATAGACAACATCTCTCTTCTACACATGCATTCCTCCACCTCCCTCTCTGCCCCCTCCATCATGTTGGGAGGTCACAAGTCATATGTAGAAGAGTACAGGGTCGTTTCTCACCGCTGAGAGTGTGTGTAAAACCCCATGTCCTGCTTTGATCTCAGAGGTGAGAGGTCACGTGTCATCACTGTCTGTGCATCACTGGCACACCTGTGTCTCAAGTGAGGAGTCACATTTCTCTTGTCAGAACATCAGACGCATGGCAGTTACCTGGAAAAAAGAGGGGAATAGAAGCCCGACAGGAAGAGGTTTGCCCCTTGACTCACACACGGAGTAATTCGTCTTTCCCAATATGCGTTCTTCTGTCCTCAATGACATGTGTGACGCAATATTTCATGGCCAAATAATGATTTGAAACCAAAAGAATGCCAAGGACAAGGGATGGAGACAGAACAGAGGAAGATTTCTTCCTCTTGGCTCAAGAGAATGAATGAAAAGTGAGCGACGCATCACGTCCAATACTCTACAGTGTATTGCACAAGTCTAATTGAGCCTCATAATGACAGGCCAATTACACTTTTCTTTCCTCATAAATGATGAAGCAGTGGTTTTCACAGGAATGTTTGTAAATGGCCTTTCACTGGAAGTTCATCGAGTACATCAGCAGATTATATTTTATCTCGATCTGGATTTTAAAATAAGCACAAAGCTAAAGCTCTTGTGTCACAGTAGAAATCTAGTTATGTATATTGAGAGAGGAGTGAGAGAAAGCAGAGAAAGTGTGTATTCGAGGGGGTGGGAGGACGAGAACAGAAATGTTAAAAAGCTGAGCTATGCAACTCCTTGAACAGGATTAAGCTCCAAACCAAAGGCATGGAAGCTCAGCAAAAGCCCCATGGGGGAAAAGAGGGGGAGGAGTGGGGAGACTGGGGGGTGTGTATGGGTGCGTGTAGCGGCATGCTGTGCTGCTCACTGAGGGTAAGGAAAAAGATCAGAGCCAGGGTGGAAAAAGACGATTTAGCATCAATCATTTCTAATCGTTTAAGTAAAAATCTGCTGTGCTGTATCACTGAATGATATAACACAACTCCACCTATAGCTAGTTCGTGCAAGCTTCAACTTTTGCTGTTGTAAACCCCACCTATCAGGTAGATGAAAACTAAAAACTCCAGTGCACATGCATAGATGAATGGTATTTCAGGAAGTAGCAATTTGGTTGGAGCAAATAGAAGAATGCGGTGGCTACCTGGACAAATAAGCTAGCAGCAGTGACATGTAACACTACTGATGAATGCCCTCACTGACCTGAAAGACGCATGAATGAAAGAGGCACACGCACACACTCAGAGGAAGACAGGTTATCACAGACTTCATTCCTATCCACATGTTTGTGTCCTTCCCTCTGTGCACTGTGCCTACACAGGCAAATGAAACAATCTTCCCTGTGTCACATGTGTAACCTTTTTTTGCCCCCAAATCATCACTTTGACAATGAATGCTTGTGCAGTAGCCATGAACTGCATCCACTGAGAATTTAGATTTCCGTCAAGACAAATCTCCCCAAAGGTCAAAAGTCTAATCAGGCATGATTAAAACTAAACCTTCCTTCGAGATCCCTGACAGCCAAGACACACTGACAACACAAGGCAGCCAAATGCTTGTAAATTTTGGCTTTAGATGGTGGGTCTGACTGTCAGTTCTGGCAATCAACCAGCTGGTTTGAGAGTCTTATTATGGACTACGGTAACAACTTGGTGAAATTGTGATTGAAGTGCTTTCTGTGTACCACTGTAGGCTTGCTTTGATTTGTAAGAAATCACAGACCTGTGACCGATTCGATATGGCTCAGTGAAGTAGCAAAACTGTTTACTTACATAGGAAAATACAGCAAAGAAAGCACAGATGAAGATGTATTACGCTAAAAAACTCTGCCTTTTAAAAACCCCCAAATGTTTTAGGTACAATTTGACAACCTAAAATAACAGCACTTACAATGAGAACACCTAGCCCATAGCTATCAAACCACAGAGTTACTGTCTCTCTCTCTCTCACACACACACACACACAGTGTGTGTACAGGGGGAGAGAGAACGAGGACAGACAGAACAGTGTTGTGGCTAGCAGAGTGTGTTAAGCGACTGTATCGCAGGGGAGTTATCAGGGCATTCTTGTGTTTCAGCAGAGGGCTAGAGAAACATTCTCAGGCCTTCTGGTCACCATGACAAAAGTACCTGCGCACTTCTTTCACAGTTTCGAAGAAGAGCCTTTATTAGGAGGATGTCACTCTTTGTGACAGATGGCATCCTCTTCATCTCTATTCCGCTGTGGGTCCTCTACAGCCAAGACAAATCAATGCACATTGTAATATATCAACGGCCTTTTGTTCAATTGATCAGGCATAGTAATCAGGGTTAAGCTGGCAAGACAGAGTCAATGCACTCTGATCAATCTGATCACTTATGGAGGGGGGATGTCAATGCTGATGTGAGCAGACATAATAAGATAGGGATAAGGATAGGGATGATGTTGGCCTACCCCTTTAAGAGAAAACCTAACTGAAAAGACTGGTATATGTACATCAGACTAGAGGTCTTCACAGGTCCAAATTCTTGGAACCGTGGAATTGTGATCCTCAGAGCCAAGATTGGACCCCTGAAGACCTCTACATCGGACAGTGACAGAGAAAAGGTTTTAAAAAAATAACCACGCAATAAAACTAAATACTCCAAAAGAGACTATGGGAGATCAGTGGAGCCCGGGGTTGAAAGGTCAAGACATCAGCGGTAATGGTTACCTAACACTTGACATCAGTGTGAGCCACCAAAAAAGAGGGGGGTTTGGAGTATGTGCATCTGTTTAATCACACATGCTTACTTATATTTGTGTGTGTTTGCACATGGTTACAACTAATGAAGAGGTCCAGTCCCCGTTGGGACCATCATGAGGTCACTGTTGTCAGGGATACCGCAAGAGCTGTCAGCTGTTATTGACAAACATGAATGAAGTGGCAGTGAATGAGGGCTGTAAGGCCTATAACTATTGTGGTCAGTTGCTGCCTCCTCAGATGCTCTGCAGGTCATCTATAACAGCCATAAAGCACTTAGAAAAGGACAGTCCGTCTTTTGAACAAGACAAAGACAAGGCACAAGTCCTTTAGCAAAACCACTGTTAGAGAAAAAAGGGGAGAAATCTGGGGAAAGCCTTCCACCAGCTGATGAACCACGGTGTGTAACATTAACTCGTGACAAGTCCAGCTAAAGAACTACTATATTGTCCTATCAATGTCTCCATCACTGCCCAAACGAGGGGGGGATGCCACTGAAATGAAATGATCAAGGAAAGATATTCAAGTTGAAAAAAAAAGGACTTCCTTGTGTGCAAAAAGTTATGACCATTTTTTTCGATCCAGATCCTACAGTTACAATAACCACAAACATGAGTAGACTGATGGACTGGGAATGTGGGCTTGCCCTGGTGCAGCCTGGTCCATAGCAGCTCATGTATATTCCTTCAGTATGTGTGGATATGCTGGCATTCCTTAGCTTGGAGAGATGATAGGGTGACACAGAGAGAGGGCAAGCTGCAGAGATCTAGCTGTGTTGGGCTGTTTGCCCATTTCGGGGCTTAATGTGCTTTGGAAGATCAACCAACAGAGAGAGAGAGAGGGAGAAAAGAATAAGAAAGAGAAAGAAAGAAAGATGGTTGAGGCAACCAGCTGTCAATAGGTGACAGGGTAGTTATTCTGTCAAGGTATTAGATTTATCATGCCTGTCCAGCTGCCTGATTAATCTCACAGTGCTTTCTTGCAATGTGTGTGTGTGTGTGTGCGTGCGTGTGTGTGTGTGTGTGTGTGTGTGTGTGTTTGCCTGTGCTGTAGCCGTTACCCTGCCAGTTTAGGTATGAATGTCCAAGTGTTTGCATTTGTCTAATCTTTAACCTGAAAGAACAAAGTCCGCTTCTGTAGTGGGAAAAAATCAACTTAATGCAAATTCTTTCTGCATGACCTTGTAATATGAACACACAAGCCTTGAAATCCAAACAAGTGTTACAGAAAGCTCAGTTTATACCCAAAAACAAAACTTTTGAGTCTTAAACTTCTCTTTCATGCAAAATTGAGGTAGCTCCATGTGTGAACTTGTAAAAACTACACAAAGCAAGGAAAGCTACTCTGGTGAAATCCTGGGAGACATCTTGCCACAAGATGTTCATAAAGCTCCCTGCAGCACACCTACAGAAGGCCAAAGATCTTCTGTCTTGAAGAGTGCAGTCTATGTATGCTCTAAGGAAGGGAAATCATGTGCGTGGATATGCCTGCACTATATGCATGTGTGTGCACCTTTTATTACCTAAACCAACTACTTGCACACAATACATTTATCACCCAAATGGCACAAAAGCAGCACAACCGGATCCTGCAGAGAGCCTGCAGCAAACACTTACAGTCAACACTACAGCCGAAACCTCCCCTCGGTCTCTATTCAACAGAAAATTTTATATTGCCTCTGCAGTGCAAGTGGTGACTCAAATTTCCATCTTTAACACTTTTCATTAACTTTTTTAACACATGACATGAGTCTTACCTGAGACGGAAATAGTCATGGGTGCTTCCAGGGTCCTGTCATTGTCCAGGTCCCTGCTCAACCTCAGATCCCCAGTGTCCTCATTCAACAGCAGCAGACTGAGCTCATTTCCAGATTCAAACTTGTACCGCAGCTTATCCGACACATCCGGGTCATGAGCTGGTACCTTTCCTATTATTCCTGATGGAAAACTGTTGGACTTGTTGGTGATGTAGTTGTTGAAAATAATCTCAAAGTTCTGCAGCACCGGCTCATTGTCATTCATGTCTACAAGGCGGATGTGCACAGTGGCCCGACTCACTAGAGGAGCTGAGGTGGCTTGGACCACTATGAAATACTCTGTTTTAGTCTCATAATCCAGGTCTGTGAGTGCAGTGAGGTCGCCGTTAAAAATGTCTAGCTGGAAAACCTCTGGAATATTCCCTTCCACAATCTGGTACATGATCTGAGCATTGGTGCCCTCATCAGGGTCAGTGGCAGTGATCCGGGCCACGACAGACCCCACCGGGCTGTTCTCTTCCACATCAATGAAGAGCTCATCCTTCTCAAACACTGGAGCATTATCGTTTATGTCTTGGACAACCACATGGATGGAAACAGCTGCTTTCAGAGGCGGAATCCCCCTATCCACAGCAAAGGCTTTCAGATTGTAAATGGGAACATTCTCCCGGTCCAGTTTGCGAGCAGTTCTGATGATACCAGAGTAAGGCTCTATGAAGAAATCCCCCTCTCCGTCATCACCACCCTGAAACGTATAGCTCACCCTGCCATTCGAGTCAGAATCTCTGTCTGAAGCAGAGATCTGGAGAACGCTGGTGTAGACTGGTGCATCTTCAAATACAGTCCCCTGGTACATATCCCTAAGAAACTGAGGAGCATTATCATTGGCATCACGGATGATAATCTCCACATAGGTGGTATCAGATTTCTGAGGGATGCCATTGTCTCTGGCAATAATGGCTAACGTGTAGGAGGCCTGGTCTTCATAGTCAATCTCCATTTGTGTTGTGATGGTACCTGTATCCGGGTCAATTTTAAACTGAGGAACATTGTCCTCCATCACGTACGTGATGCGAGCATTTTCCCCCGTATCCTCGTCCGTCGCACTGATCACTACCACAGTGGAGCCCACCGGTTTTTCTTCACTGAGCATCACCTGGTAGTTGGCATTTTGGAAGACGGGCCGGTGTGTATTGGCATCCGTCACATTAATGAACACCTGAGCAGTGTCGTAGAGTGTTCCATCACTGGCTGTGACTGTCAGGACATATTGGCGTTCCTGCTTGTAGTCCAAGGGGAGGGCTAAGGTGATAAGACCGCCGCCACTCTGGCTAGTGATGGCAAAGCGGTTCCTGGTGTTGCCACTGGAGATCTGATAGGTCACCACACTGTTGACATCCCTATCCACGGCCGTTACTGTCAGTACGCTGGTCCCCACAACAGCATCTTCATTGATCTTCAGCGAGTAGGTCTTCTCTGTAAATGTGGGTACGTTGTCATTCACATCAAGCACCGTGATGCTAACGCTGGCTGAGGAGGACATCACAGGAATCCCATGATCTCTCGCCTCCACGCCAAAGGTGTAGAAGTCAGTGGTCTCCCTGTCAAGCCCCTCACTCACTGTAATCCAGCCTGTACTATTGTTAATGGTGAATGGAAAACCAGGCGTGGTGTCAGTTAACCAGTATTCCAAACGAGCGTTTTCTCCTGAATCACCATCAATTGCTTGAATGTGGATCACAGAGTAACCTATGGCCACATTTTCCAACACAGTAGCCTGGAAAGGTGTGCTGACAAACATGGGGGCATTGTCGTTCACGTCCACCACTTGCACCACCAACATCCCTGTGCCATTTATCAGAGGAGGCCTGCCACCATCCTGAGCCTTAATCCTCAAATTATACTCCCGAATCAACTCATAATCCAGAGGATTGATGACATCAATCACACCGGTGGGGGAGTGAATGTAGAACTGTCCTTTAACATTGCCACTGATGATGCTGTAATGAACTTTGGCGTTGTTCCCGTCATCTTTGTCTGTAGCTTCCACCTGGATGACTTTGGTGTTGACTGCCACATTCTCTGGGACCCGTACAACATACCTCTTTTTACTGAACTGTGGGTAGTTGTCATTCTCATCCTCCACAGAGATGTGGACAGTGACGGTGGCACTGCGGGGACCTGGGTCTTTGCCCTGGTCATTGGCCTCAACAATCAGCTGGTACTTGGCCCTGGTCTCCCTGTCAGGCCGCTCTCTGATCCTCACCAGGCCATTCCGGGGGTCGATTTCAAACACAGAGTTAACTCCATCACCGTTCACAATTTTATAAATCATGTTGGCATTGGAGGGAGCGTCCCCATCAGTGGCCCGGATTGTCATCACTTCAAACCCCACTTCTACATTCTCCCGGATGCTAACACGGTATTCAGTTTGCTCAAACACCGGGCCATGGTCATTAGTGTCACTCACAGTGACAGTGAGGTAAGAAGTGGCAGATCTTTTTGGGGAGCCATTGTCAGTTACAGTGACTTTGAAAACATGGGTGTCTTTGACCTCTCTGTCTAGTGACTGGACGGTTGTTATGCTTCCTGTCTGAGAGTCAATGTCGAAAAAGTCATTGGACCTGCTGTCAAACAAGGCTTCCATGCTGTACTCCAGCCTCCCTGCCTCTCCATCATCCGGGTCAGTGGCTTTCAGGGTGATAACCCGAGTGCCGGCAGGCTCATTCTCGGGCACGGACACCTGATAGTTGGGGAGCTGGAACTGGGGAGACGCATTTACCTGTCGCTTCCCCCTGTGGATCAATTTGCCGGACTTTTTCTGGACGGTTTCTGAGAAGGATCCATGTTGTTTGGGCACTTTTACAAGCGTCAAACTCAGCTGCACAGAGAGCCTGCCGCCTTGAGAGCTGTGCAACGCACAGCGCAAATCCACCTCGGGCTGTCCTCTGTGCTCAAGACACAAGTCACTGGCCAGGAACAAATCCCCATGCCTGAACACTGCGCTCAACTCTTTTCCAACACATATTGTGTCCAAAAAGGTGGTGTTCCGCGTAAAGGTAGGCAAAAGTTCTGTTACATTCAAAAGCAATTTACCTGCGGGTAAGCAGGAAGTCACCTCCAGTTTTGAAAGGTGTTTAATGTGAATGTCTGGCTTACCTGACGCTTTCTTTCTCTTGTATTTAATAAAACAGTCCTGGCCGTGGACAAACACATTAAACTGTGTCAGAATAACGTCTCCAGATGTTGAAGAACCTGTTCTGAAATAAACAGGCGCTGGGTTCCTCGGTGTGTGCGCACACTGAACTTTGTGGGACAGACGGATGACCCCATCGTGCCTCTCAACTTGGAAAAAGCTCTGGATGAATTTAGTGGATAAAGTCCTGTCAATTTTGTAAGTCCATCCAGGGCCGAGCGACAGGTTTGTCAAAAGTGTCCCGGGCTGTAAAGTCTCCGAAAGGTGCATCTCCAAACATCCCGCAAGCGGCACGCTGAACAGGACACAAACCAACATCCAATACATCGATAGCTCCATGCTTTTAAACCTGCCAAATCCCATTCAACTTCACCGAAACTCCTCCGCAAAAGCATTAACTCTCCCTCTCCCAACACCGCGTTTTACTTTTATCCCTCATTGTGAAGTTTTAACGTGGAAAAAGACGCTTAGTATCCATAGTATCAGTGTATCCACGGCGCGCAGCGGCTGCGTTAACCCACACTGAGTTTAAAATGAGTACAAAATGGCTCCGTGGCTCTCCTCCGCCTCCTCCTCCTCCTCTCCTCCTCAGAGGCTTATTACCATAAACCTGCTGTGTCCCCCCTCTGGGACGCTTTCACAGGGGGGCTTTTTTTTTCTCATGGAGATTTAGGAAGTGGCCCTGACCGGGTGACCAATGCGCGCAAGTGCATTGTTATTACAATAGAGTTGGGTAAAATTCCTAATGCGTGTTTGAGTGTCACTCCCTCTTCAACTTTTGTCTGTTGAAGTAGTTGTAAGCAGTGAGGATACATTAAAATACATAACAGTAGTTGAAGTAAGACCACTAAGTCCACAAATTTAGAAAATGTGTATTTTTTTAGCCCCTAAATCAGCTGCTACTCATGTGTTAATGTTATAATAAGGTGGACAGATTACCAGTTGATTATTAATTTTGTTAATCAATATATGTTTGTGTGCTTCATGGTGAGATTGTCACTACATAGTAATATTTAGCATAGTATGTTATCTCTCAGAATATAAGCGTGGGTTCTTCTAGATAAGCTTAAAAAACGAATGAAAATAGGCTATGAGATAACCCTTTATTACGCACCTAATATTTTCTTTCTCATTTTGTTTTTGGAACTTTTATTATCACTTTAAAGTATAGCATAATGGTCAATAGAACCGGTTTTTTATTTTATTTCTTACTGTTATTAGTGTTGTTTGAGGCTTTGTGTTCTCTGTATTCGAATCACATTTGTTTTTCCCCACAAGAAAACCAGTTTTAAGCTGACAGATGAAGAACAGGGAAACTTTTAAAAAAATACGCAAAAATCTAATCTTTTCTGGAAAAACAGACAATACAATGAATTCAAATTTGTATCATTAGGCTGTGCCGTGACTGTCATTAGGATTCATTAGGATATCCAGTATGATGTTTGTGCAAAACAATGCTGACTGGAGAATAATAGGTTCACCCTGGAGCTTAATCTTGTATAATAGCGCCCCCTTGTGGATCAATAACTGTAGAACAACCAATGCACAACTAGAGACTAACTACTGTATATAACGCCTCTGGATGGAATATTTAGGTGTACAGGGGAATGAAAAATAAGTCAACGCATCACTTATTAGGTTTATTCACTCATTCGTAAATGTTGTTTAAGTATTTACAGTTTAAGGAGGAACTCTTGTTGTTCCACAGCCTACAACAATGCCATCTGAAAAGGCACTTTTTTTTTTTACACAACAAATTATTAAAATATGTATATTTCAAAATATGGAATTAATGTTCATGACAGTATAAAACAATTGCAATTTCATTGTCTTTTCAGTTATTTAGAACAATTGAACCAACTGGCACATTTTGCTAAAAACGGACTCAAAATGTGACTTACATGCGCGAAAGCGCTTAAATAACAAATAAAACCATCTTTGTTTTTTGTATCATATTCAGTTCCAGTCGTTAGTTAACTTGGCATGTTAACAAACTGGCTTTTGGACGTAATTTCTCTTCAGAGGAGAAAACTTCAAAATACAAAATAACACAAAAGAAAAGGGTGCAGAGGGACCACTCTGTACTTTGTTTGTACTTCAGTACTAATGTATTCATTTAATTTATTAAAGAACAAAAGAAAAATGATGTTGTTTTGTGAGAATGATTCAAAGAACAAAGTTAAGTCAGATTAATATTAATCACCAATGTACTGTCAACATCAAATACTAAAACTGGACGCAGCTGGAGTTTAAATATTATAACTCATACAAAAAAGGATTTTCATTAGTCTTAGAGGTTTGCAGCTGGCACAGAGGCAGGGTGAACATGAGTGACAGTCAATCAGAAAAAAAGGTAAAGGACAGGAGGGAAACTCATGGAAAACATGAGCAGCCTTAGATGATAGGAAAAGCTACAGTAAAATGACAAGTTTGAATCCCATTAAACTGAATAAACAAACAGAATATCGGTCACTTTCATTCACAGATAAGTCAAGAGGGCCAAAAAAATGGTGTCATAATCATGTCCACCATCTCTGGACCCACAAGTTACCATGCTAGCTTAGAGGCAAGTCCCACCAGAACCTCCTACGCCTCCATTTCCCTGGGTCACTCACAGGTTTCCTACTATTACAATAAAGAAAACAACAGTAAAGGGCCCAGACTACCAGCGTACTTGAAAAAGACAGCCTTTCTTCCAGACCACAGGCCATAACACTGAGTACTATATGGAGACAAAAACTCTTCAAAGTTAGTGGATTGTTTTCCATTGACTGAAACATTTTAGAGCTAAAAAGGTGAGCTTGATTTTGGTTTCTTAACTTCAATTCCAAAGGATAACCACAATTCTGGCAATTATCCTCCAGCACTTCTTACATGGAAATTCTTTTGAAAATACATCTAGCACTTCTTAAATGCATACACCACATCAAATGTATAAATATCCAACAGTATTTTTTGGCCTTAAATGACCTTATATCAAGGTGCAGGTCTTCTTTGCAATCCATAGCAAACAAGGAGTTCTAATGACATCATGAATGTTCAATGGATAATAAGATGAGTATAAATAATGGCAACCAGTGTATCTGACAAGCAGAAACAGACATACTGTACCTGACAACGATTGCTGTGGTCTCGATGTAGATTTATTTTCAAAATGAGGTTACTGTTACTTAGTAATCTATCTTATTATTACCGTCTAGTCTCCACTCCAAAACACACTTTGGCTTGGATGCAGATGGTTTATCTGCATCCAACATGGCCTCCTCCAGAACAGGCCCTGTCTAAGAGACAGTTTATTTGCATGAACACGGTGCTCTACCTAATGTACCACCACGGCCGGGCTGTGAGGTCATCTCAGCTGGTTGGTTCAGGGGTCTGCTGCTCCTTCTGCTGGGCGGCTGCTACTAACCGTTCTCCGCCCCGCTGGAGTGTGTATTCACTGGGCCCCAGTTGGACAATCTTGCCGCTACCCAGGCACTCGTCTCCTTTGTAGAGCACAGCAAACTGGGGGCGGAATGGACAGAAAAACTAAGAAAAACTGACAGAACATACACATATACTCCTACAGAGCAAAAGATGAAATGTGTGTGGGGTCTTTTGGCATTATAACTGGTGTAACAGCATATGTCTAAGCAATTACACTGTATTCTATAACACAGGCGAGCTAGCTGTTACCTGTCCAGGTGTCAGAGCTCTAACTGGCTGGGAGAGGGTGATCCACACGGATCCGTTCATGTTCAGTGTCACTGTACAGGGAGCTGGAAATCACAAAAAGAACTGTATTTTTTTGTTCAGTGAATAATGTATTCCCAGCATTTCACTCCTTCTCGTTCATCAATGTACATGCAGGCACCAAAACTTACTGAGCGGCATCTGGTGGATGAAGCGGAAATGACACTCCATCATCTGGGTCCTGGCTAGTTCAGGAGGCGGGTCCACTGTTACCCAGTGGAAGCGGTCGGTCCGCATCGTGTCACGGAAAAGAGCCGGGTGATTGGTAGTTGGAGCCTGTTCCATGACAAATTTAAGGAATAAAGTAACAGCAAAAATTGGCCAAGTTTCAAACTCGACTACACCTTAAAAAAGTGGGCATAATAAATGTTAATCCTAAATGTTATTGAGCATTTCCTTTAAGGGAGAAACAGCATAAAACACTATGATGTGGCAATCCTTGTGCTGGCTCCTTGAGAGATTTATTTTATATTTCATGTTATTTCATTAATGCAGCATTAAATAGAGCCTGTGAAGAAGAAACATGTAACACAACATGCTGTGGCTCGGACAAATCTGTTAAAAAAGAAAATTCACAAAAACCTGAAAATTTGCACCATTCATTTGGAGATGTGACGGAGCCTCAGGAGAAGCAACTATCAACAGTAAAATGTAAAAATCAGGACACACTGTGCTGTATGAGTCGATAGGAGACAGAAGACAAGGAAGGTGGCTTCACTTTAACAACAGAGACAGACTTTCTCACCACAAACACATCTCCAGTGGCGATGTCCTTGTCCACCACAAACCAGGCGTCTCTCTGCCCTCCTATCCTCGCTCTCTGACCCAGCGTCAGAGTGAACCAGCCTGGATGGACAGAGACACACAAGAACATGACAAGGGAAGGGACAGGAAGTACAATAAGAGCTGTCTTCAGTTTGGGACACAAATTTAGAGGACACACATGAGAACACAGTGTAGAGTAAAATAGAAAAGAGTGATTTTAAGTTAGTTTTAATTGGCCTAACATATAACATATTGAGAGCCATTACAATCTGTCTGTATGATAGTGTAATAGTGACACACCAGCTCTTCGGTTTATCAGAGAAGTTCACACTTTAAGAACCACAAACATACCTTTGTGTGTTCCCATGACAGTCCCGTCCTCAATGGAGACAAAGTTCCCTGGTTTAGGTTCCAGATACTGGAAACCACAAAAGAAAGAAAAAAAGTATAGATTTATATGTATCTCTTAATAAATTACAGCTTTTGAGCTCGTCCGAAACGAAGGCAGGAGGCTCTGTTCCAAATCTTTAAAAACACTGAAGAAATGGAAAAAGGATAAATAAAGAAAACAAGCCATATTGTTATGTGGAGGTTTTAATTCTTACCTCCAAAATAAAATTTTCAAAGTTTCTCTCTCCAATGAAGCAGATGCCCATGCTCTGGAAAGACATTGACACACTTTACCGTTAGCATACAACGTGAATTAAAAAATCCTATTCCTATTTATGCTCTCCTGATGAAATATAAACATGTATTAAATGTCTGCCTATATATATATATATATATTTGTGTGCGTGTGGCTACCTCTTTCCTCTTCAGCACATGGTGAAACCCTGCCTCAGCAGCAATCTTTTTGACAAACTCTTTGGTGAGTCCAGCCAATGGGAACATGGTTTGTCTCAAGGCATCCTGGGAGATCTGACTGAGGAAGAAGGTTTGGTCTTTGAGGAGATCTGCTCCTTTGTACAACCTCACCGCTGGGCAGAGGGAAGATTAAAAAAAAGATGGAGGCTCTGACCTTAAAGCGAGTGCTGTGGTACAACTTCACTGCCAGTTAAAACAAGAGCGGAAATAGAAATCAGAAGCACAGAAATAAACTAGTCTTGCAAATTTAGGCTTAAAACAGGAGAACCATTAACAAGAGCCAAAATCTTACAATTTCTAATCTCAAATCGATCTCTGAAGAGAGTGGTAGGTGGGGCTGCGTGAGTCTGTTGGAAAACCTCTTCGTCTTCTTGCGACGTCCTGGCGTAGTGGCCTGTTGCTATGGCATCAGCACCTTAGTCAACAACAGCACACCACTAATTAAGAGTCTTATTTAGCAAGACTTTTGCATTGTGTTTGACACTAGGAAATCAGTTTAATTCAATCCTCATATCTCAAACTACCACCCACTGCTTTCCAGGGAGTTTATGTCAGTGTGTGACCACGTTATGATTACATACCCAGAGTATTGACAGCATACTTGTGGAAATGGTTGAATTTGATGTGCTTGTTGCATAGTATATCTGGGTTTGGTGTCCTGCCCTTCTCATATTCCTTCAATAACGTACTGAAAGCGGCAAAAGACAGAAGTGACATTCACATTAAAGAGTTACACAATTTTAACAAAGTGTTTATGATGTGTGCATGGCAGCCACAAATACCTGAACACTTCATGCCAGTACTCTTTGACATAAGACACCCGATAGAAGGGGATGCCCAGGGTCTGACACACTCTGTAGGCGTCCTCGCAGTCTTTCTCTGTAGTGCACACCCCTTTCTCATCCAGTAAGTCCCAGTTCTTCATAAAAACCCCTGTTACACTATAGCCTTCACATGAAAGGGAAAAAATAGGAATGTGTGATTATTATTATTATACTAGCACATTTGGCAAAATAATAATTCGGGGGAAAAATAGCTGTGTTTCTGACTTTTTTCTTATTCAGGTAGAGCGGTTTCAACTGCTAGCTAACCATTCAACATTAACAAGACAATTCAGTGTGTCTCTGTGTGTATTTGTCAGACATGACAGATTTTTCTCACCACTTCTCTTTAGTAACAACGCCGCGACAGAGCTGTCAACGCCGCCAGACATGGCGCACACGACGTGTCTAATAAAACCCATGTTTTCAAACTATAGTCCTTCCCATTAATACCATCCTTCTCATGTAACTACGAAAAGTTCTCCATTGCCACTTACAGGGGCAGCCATGTTTGCGGTCCGTTTACTAATAACGCCCGACTACAAACACGTTTCCAACTGGAACTATGCTGGTGGGAGCCGCATAACTTGCAACACTGTAAACATCACGGGACTGTCACTTTAAAGTAACTGAGAAAGGCAAACACATAAGGTTAGTGGGGAAAAAGCCTAAGAGAGTAAACATATCTTTTTGCATAACTTAGCGACTGTTTTGTTGGTTTTGTAATTCAACGTTCATTAGCTTGTTTTGATAAATCTGTAAGGGTGTGTGGACTGCTCACATGTCCAGTATCGGCATTGACCAGCTAAAACCTGTATATTATAGCTAGTTATAACTATTTACAATATTCTTCGTATTTTGAAGATGAATGAGAGTCAGGGTAGTGTTCAGGGCAGATGTGAAATCCTATACAAATAATAATATATCAAGACAAAAACAACAAATATAAGTACTTATTAATAGTACGTATTATTATGATATAGACCATTCATTTATGAAATGCATATTTTTTTATAAGCCTAAAATGGTGGCTACACATTGCAAATCTATTCCTGATATTAAATTGTGTGTGTCTGACACAGATGGGTGAGGTGTCTGCAGACGCTGTCACCCTGGATCTGCTGAGAGAAGCCAGGGAGACGGTCAGGAGCAGCCCGCTGGGTGTCATCTACACTCCCATGATCCCCTGGTGCCAGACAACCCTGCCTCTCAATGTCCACTGCAACATCCACATCAAACTGGAGAACATGCAGAGAACTGGTAAAGGGAAACTACTTTGATTCGCCTCACACAACCACACCTTACAATTCTCTAGTGATGGCTCATTACTTAACTACTACTAATGACTTACATTTAATTGACAGGGTCATTTAAGATCAGAGGAGTGGCCAATCAGTTTGCCAGGAGACCAAAGGGTGGTCATTTTGTCACCATGTCTGCTGGGAACTATGGGAAGTCTTTTGCATACGCCTCAAAACACTACGGATCAAAGGGCAAGGTGGTGATGCCGGAAACTGCCCCAGTGTCCAGATCCATCCTCATACAGGTTAGATCTGCTGGCTGACTGAAAAACACATATATTGCAAACCCTCAAAGCCATCAAGTGAAGGCAAGAACTCATATAATAAATCCAAAAAACGGATGTGACATTATGTCAGTTTGTGCTGTGAATTGCTGTTATTGTTGTAATTCGTTTCTCTGCATTAGTCATGTAGTTATACTCGGTGACGGAAGTGTCGTTCTCGTCCTTAGAGCTTTGGGGTGGAGGTGGAGCAGGTTCCCACCTCCTCTTTGATGAATGTGGTGAACCGCTGCATTCAGGAGGACAACATGACCTTCCTGCACCCCATTGATGACCTGGATCTAATAGCAGGACATGCCAGGTACACTCAGGGCTGACGGTGATTATAAATTAATCAAAATTCTATCTTTTAGAACAAAACGATAATGTGTTAAAAGAAACAAAGAGTCATGTACCATGTTGTTATTTTTAAATCTATTTTCTATGAAATAGGGCTAAAAAAGTGAAAGTAGTAATATTTTATTATAAATTTTAAGACAGTGTGTTGTCATTTATTGTTCCATAGGTGTATGATGGAGACTGACAAGTTTATTTCATTGTGATTCAAAAGTATCAGTATTTATCTAGACTGTGTCCAGTCTAGGTATGGAGGTGCTGGAGGTGATGCCCGAGCCCGATGTGGTGGTGGTGTGCTGTGGTGGAGGGGGGCTGCTGGCCGGTGTAGCTGCCGCCATCAAACTGTCAGGCTGTGATAAGACCAGAATCTACGGTGTGGAACCAGAAGGAGGTAAAACTAACATGAGAGGAGTAGAAGCATCATTTATAGCTTCACATGAAGAGCCAACACGCATCCTAACAGCTCAGCGACCTTTGTGCTTGATGTGAGTTTGTGTTTCTGTTTACACTCAGCGTGCACCATGTACAGAAGTTTAATTGAGAAGAAGCCGGTGAGCATGGACGCCAAGAGCATTGCATCAGGACTTGCGCCACCTTTTGCAGGTATCATGCAAGCTGTTCCTGTCAATCTTTCTCTCTTCTTTCCGTTTATGTGTACACGTATGTATAATATGTATATATCATAATACTCTGCCACAAATTTGTTTTTGGTGATTGAAAAACTGAACGCTTTTGTTGTTGAATTAAGAGTGTCACTGAAAACCATGTTGCAGTTACAGTAATTTGCATTTCTCTCCCTTTTCTTTGTACCCCAGGCATGCTGCCCTTCAAGTTGTGTCAGCGATACGTGGAGGAGATCGTCCTCATAAGCGAGGAAGAGATCAAGGCAGCAGTGTCCACGCTCTACGGGTCTGGACTCTTGGTGGAGCCGTCGGGGTCCGCTGCGTTCGCTGCCATCGTTAACAACAAGATACCTGAGCTGGAGGAGAAGAACGTGGTGTGCATCATCAGCGGAGGGAACATCGGAAAAGACGAGCTCGCTGACTTCCCAGATTGACAAATATACACGACTTACAAGTCTTACAAGAAGATTAAAAACTATTCGGGTTTCAGAAAAACAAAATAATTTCAGTGCCATTTTGTCTATAAATGTAATCAGTCTAACTATATAATATTTGTTTAGGAAGTGGAGATGAATCATGATGAAATGAGTCTACTGACCATAATATGAATTATTAGTAATTTTCTATAACTAAACTCTCTTGATAAGCATTAAAAGTGCCAGTCTCAAATATACATTCAATTTCATGTAATTTTGTTTTCTCCAGTGCATACAACTTCAGCCTGTTTTAATAAACACCTCAGTGTCATTTCATTGAGAGTATGCAAATGTTGCTGTGCCCTCAGAAAATCTGAGAATGAAAGTGGATAACAAAAAAAGCGAAGCGCTGCTGACATTTTAAATTTCTATTAGAGAATTTTTGTATTCCTACTACACTTAAAAAACAGGTCATTCAAGGTGATTTAAAAGAACAAAGCTGAACTGTTTTAGACAACCAGTACATTTAATATTCTTGTCCTTTTAGGCTGACAGGATTTGACTGAAATTTGGCCTGCCTCTGATTCTTTCATGTAAGTGTCACAGATGCGGATGTTTTTTTTTTTTTTAATCCTCCTGAGATCTAGCTGATATTTGGCCCAGAGCACTTTGGATTCATTATTCACCAACCTACTTTACATCACTTTCCCCTGCTGTCAAAAACCTCAAGAGCCCACCTTCAACTCCCAGAGACATATATAACTGTCACCGAAAAGGGTCAAAGGAAAGAATTAGAAGCATGAAAAGTTGCTGTGGGAGCACGAGATAGGGTCACTTTGTTTAGCACCAACTGCCTCTCAAACTTTTTCCCCATCTGTCAGAGTCTAACAATTATATTGAAAATGTAAGCAGGAGAAAAGACAGGTAAAGTCCATGAAAAGCTTGAGCAAGCATGAGCTTGGCGTACATAAAATGTGACTTTTTCTGTAGTTAACGTTGATTTGAGTTTGCGTGGAGTGCACAAAAGACAATGCAGTTTTGGGTCTTTTCACAATGGTGGAATAACATCAACAGCAGAAAATCCACATCTCATATGAAAAAAGGCAACCATTTCCTTTTTTAAAAAAAAAGTCCTGTTCTGGTCCTTTTTCCTGTTCTACATGACATCCTTAGTGGCCATCCTGCATACAACTGCGTCCAGCAGAGTCCCACACTTCTCCTCCTGGGGAGTGACTTTGTACAGCTGAAACAAAGGCAAAAAAGGGGTATGATTAAAAGAAATGCTACCAAAATCCATTTAGTAAATACGGCTATAGGTGCTCTTTAAAAAACAAAACAAAAAAAAAAACAGAAATCACATTTGGGAATGAAGCTGACAACTTACAACATATATCATGACCTAGATTTGATTAAATTAGTTGTCTAGCAAAAAACACACACATACCAATGCCCATACAAGTCCACATTATATGGAATGAGTCACATAAAATTAAAGCATAGACAACCTTTTTGATTTTTGTATGGTCTGACAGCGAGGAAACATCTTCCACTGGAACGTGCCGTCCGTTCACCCTGGCTGTGATGTCTGACAGGAGCTGTGGCTCATCCTTGTTGTGAAGCAGGGCCACCAGGACAGAATCATCACCATCAGAGATCCCAAACCTTTTAAATGCCTCTGAGATCTGTATTAGGGAAGGCATGCAAATATGAGTAATTTCTGCTTTGAGTTTATTCATGCACATTATGGCTATTTAGCTGATGCCCCTATATGGAGCAAGTTAGAGACTTCTCAGAGAATACATTTCCATTTCTAGATATCTAATAGTGCAGTTACCATTATTTAAGACAGCAAAGGTTGAAAGCAACAAACATTCCTGCACCCGTAAAATGAACCCTGAAAAGGCTTGGTGCTGTTTTGAACAAAAAGAAGCCTTTTCAGATCAAGAAGTGTACAATGAGATAAAGAAAAGGAAGTTTTGGTTACTTACATTATTAGTAGGTGACAGGTTGAAGATGATTTCTGAGTATAAACTTCTTGTCTTCATTTTTCCAATTTTGTGCAAGTGAACAGCCTTGTTGGCAGCTACCAGCACTTGGAAATGATTCACCAGCTGTAAATGGCAAAGAAAGTCTGAAGGTGAATGAAGTTCCACAGTTTCTCTGATACTTTTTAATTCCCATTTGGTATAAAATATACGTTGTAGAGGCAGGGCATACGAACCATTTGTTCTGTTTCGAAAGTAATACTACTGTTAGCTGATAAATATGCATAAGAATATGCCTAATGTACATAAAGGTTTCACAAAACGTTGCTGAAGCTGAATGAAAATCTCTCACCATCTTTGGGTTGATCAAGGCACCGTTTATTTTACCCTCCACTGCACACTGTCTCAACTCTGCGGCATTTTTGACCTCCTTGAAAAGCAATTGAGTCACTCTGTAGTCGGGAAAAAGCTCTAGCCCCTGTGTTACATGCATGCTGGACGACTGTTTAACGACCTATGAAGAAAATTACGGCTAACCGTGCTTGACGCGAACGTCTGCACGCGAGGGGAACCATAACACGGTGACACCGCTTGGGAGGGAAAGTTCCTCTTTGGGACAAAAGCTCCACAAAAGTAAGAAAACGATATCTGAAAGCATTACTATTTAAAATTCATTATATGTATAATTATAATGATTACTATTTGATAAAAGTTTGATGCTAAACTATTTAGCACAGTCCAGGAACTAATAGTTATACAAGAGTTTCCGTGCTGAGCATGTTTCCGAAGCGGACCGCCAGCTGTCAAGAATCAAAACTCTTCTGTTTCTAAACTGGACAGAGTTCAACCAGTTTCCCTCGGAATTGAGACTGTACATCGGTTTTAATTCGCGAATTAAGTCGTTATGCGGTGTACACAACAATATTGCAGCTAGTTTTGCACTGCGTACACTTTTGCACCGGATTTCGTCATCAAACATGGAGAAATTTGAAGGCTACATCTTCACTGCTCTCTGCAGCACCAACTTTTTGATATCCTGCCTCCTGTTCTCCAGAGTCACCCGGGAGCAAAGGGAGCCGTACATGGACGAGATTTTTCATGTCCCACAAGCTCAGAAATACTGCCATGGAAAATTCAACGAGGTAAAGTGGCTTTCTGAAAGTCGCGGTAGCCATGAAAGCGAGTCCCCCGTTGTTGTTTAGCGGATTAAGGTTAGCTAACAGCGGAGCCGTTGTCATTTAAAGTGATGTGGCAGCTTGTAGAGCTTTCAATCTCCATGTGGGACATATAGAATGGTGTTGATGGGGGTTTATGTGCCTTAAAGTATTGTAGTTTACATGCAGGCTAGCTTTATCAAACACAATTCAGACGGAGATTTAGGGTCTTTTTTCTCAAATTTTAAGTCAATTTACAATTTTACAAACCACGTCAACCTTTTTTTTTGTTCATAGTTTTGTTTTATTTAGCTAGACTGGCTACAATAAATGTACAACCTTAACATATACTATATGTGAAGGTTGTACATTTGTCATATAGCATAGTAAATGTTAAAAATCTATCTGAAAGCAATATATACTTTGGAAAGGTTTAAGATGTATTGTAAAATATATGCAATTTTCAGTAAATAGGCTAAAACATTCAGGAGTGTGTTCCTTTTAAAAACAGCAAACATAATAAGTGTTTTATAACAAAATTTAAAGGGCCCCTCCAGTGTTTTAGTAATTGACTTTCATTATGTTGGTCAGCAACATTTTAAAAAAAGAATGGTTAAAATTGAAGCAGCAGAGGCTGAGATATTCTTCAAACTTATGTTCATATAAAACGTGTGGAGTGCCCCTTTTAACATGGTTTTGATCCTTGTGCAGTGGGACCCAATGATCACCACTCTCCCAGGCCTTTACCTTGTCTCTGTGGGAGTCATCAAGCCCGTGGTGTGGCTCGCCAACCTGACGGGTGCGGTGGTGTGTTCCACGGCCATGCTGCGTTTCATCAACCTGCTGTTCAACTGTGGCAACCTTTACCTGCTCTATCTGCTCATCTGCAAACTGCACCTCAGGGAGAAGGTATATGTCCAGATGATGATGACAGTCATGAGTGATCTTGTTTTGTCTTTTTTCGTTTTCTGATATCACGTTTCCTCTCTTCCAGACACGAACAACCTCACGCCGAGTCCTCTCAGCGCTGTCTCTATCCACCTTCCCTGTGCTCTACTTCTTCAACTTCCTCTACTACACAGACGCCGGATCTACATTCTTCATCCTCTTCACCTACCTCATGACGCTCTACGGCTGCCACAAGGCCTCCGCGTTACTCGGCGTCTGCTCCGTGCTCTTCCGCCAGATCAACATCGTCTGGGTGGCCTTCTGCGCGGGCACATTGGTGGCCGCCAAAATGGACGAGGCCTGGAGGGTGGAGCATACAAAAAAGAGGGATGAGAAGTCTCCTCTGTCCCAGGTCCCTCTGTCATTCAGTGGAGCTAAGAAAGTGGTTCATTTCACGCTGGAGTTCCTCACCTCACCCAATCATGTGAAGTCGGTGCTGCTGGTGGCCTGGCCTTACGCAGTGGTCGGCATGGGTTTCCTGGTGTTCGTGGTGCTGAATGATGGGATAGTGGTGGGCGACAAGACGAGCCACGAGGCCTGCCTCAACTTCCCCCAACTCTTCTATTTCTTCTCCTTCGCCCTCTTCTTCTCCCTCCCCGTCTCACTTTGTTACTACCGCGTCCTTCGCTTCCTCCAGGCTCTGAAAAAACAGCCTTTGTTCTACCTCTTCATCACGGGCGTCGCCTTGCTCCTGGTGTGGAAGTTCACCTCCGTCCACAGGTACCTCCTGGCAGATAACCGCCATTTCCCCTTCTACGTGTGGAAAAGGCTTTTCCAGAGGCACGAGCTGGTGCGCTTCTTCCTCGTCCCCGCGTACGTGTTTGCAGGGTGGAATTTTCTGGACTCCTTCAAGTCGCGCTCGCTCTTCTGGAGTTTGGCGTTCATGGCATGCCTCCTGGCTGCTACAGTGCCCCAGAAGCTGCTGGAGTTCAGGTACTTCATCGTTCCCTACCTGATGTACCGCCTGCACATGCCTCTGCCCTCTCTTCCCAGACTCATTGTGGAGTTTGTTCTGTACACGGCGGTCAACGCTGCCACACTTTACATATTCATCAGTAAGACCTTCCACTGGCCGGACAGCACAGCCACACAGAGGTTCATGTGGTGAACAAAAGAGAGAAGGGAAGCATCTAATATGACTCAAACAGGATGTCGGTATCACAGGATTTCCCCGGAGAAGCACAGTACATGTGACATTTCAGAAATCAAAGAAAAGTCTGTTACATTTCAATAACAAACAAAAACTGCTCACATTTTCACGATTTTTGTGCAGTATAACCAAATGGTGTTTGGGATAGTGTATATGGATTGCCATAGCTTACACTGTAAATCAATATTGCTAGTTTTAACGTGACAGGTGGCAGTGAAAATCAAAAACCTTTTTAAATCTTAATGTTTGATGCTGAAGTTTTTTAAGGCCGAGTTATGCCGTGTTTTGCTTTCAGTGACAAAGGCTACACACCCTGCAGCGGGGCTGTACGCTTACTATGAATCAGTTCACAGTGACATGGAAATGACCAAGAGTATTCAAAGAGAATTTCATTTTGTAAAAAAATATTACAGTTTTTGGCTTAGACAAACAATACAGTGGTGGTATCAGTGTTGTGAAACCATCGGTACCAGTCTGAATTATGATGGTCTGTTCTGATGGAGGAATCCACTGTGTATACAAGTTGTTACTACTGTACAATTTTTGATTGAAATATTGATCGTAAGTTTAACGTTTTCTGCAGGTTTCTGGGAATCGACGAGACTTTTCTTACGCCAGACAGTTTTGTACTTTAAATGTAAGTACTTTATGCACTTCTGTGAATCAACCTTTGCTGAAATAACTGTTGACATGAGCTGTAAATATGATTAAAGAGACCAAAAATGACAGCCATATTGTAAACTTTAGAATTTCTATTGTACAGGATGTTTTTTGTAATGAGATTTTTGCTTCTTGATGGACACATTTTCACCCAGACAGATTTATAATAATTATGGGACTAAAATAAGATGAGATACGTATGTTTTCCATCTTTACCTTTTTTTCTTTTTTACTCTTTTGACCAAGCCATAAAGATCCACTGGAGGTGATTCAGAAATGAGTCGTTCATTGTTAATTGAGATGTTTTTGTTTGTTGTTAAGTATATTTTTTTGCACTTTGTGATTTAATCGATAATGTAATGTAATAGATGTCATCTTGCCTTCTGTATGTTTCCCCTTCCTGTTGGCAATTTTCATTGTGCCTGATTTGTGTGTGTGTGTTCCACAGTTATCTTTCTATGTAGGTACATAGATGTTCCACACTTAATGTCCATCCAGCTGTATGCTGCTCCCCCTGTTAATACAATCTTGTGTAGACCTTTGAATAAAACAATATGCAACATCAAGTCTCAAGGTTAATTACAGAGCACTTTTGGCAAATATATGACCACAAAAATCGTTACAGAATACAGAGAGTTTGAACAAATGGGTTCACATCACAATAGAGTGTTTATTTAAATGGTTGTTGTACTAGTTTGATGTAAAAGTAGCAATATAGCCCTGTTAAAATATAAATATACTCTATTAAGTAAAAGTCTTACATTCAAATATCACTTGAGTAAAAGCATTAACAGCAAAAGTACTTGTTGGGCAGAATGGAAACACCAAAGCAATGTTTTAATGTTACAGCTACTCAATAAGTTCTGCAAATAATGAGGAGATTTTTGGTTAACTATTGTATACCGATGTGTCTAATCTGTACATCTTCAACAGATCAGCCAGAATCAGTCACTAGGAGGAGCTATAAGACAAACTTAGACGTTCCAATGAACAGAGCAAGTACTTTAACATGAAGTAAATCAGTCAAACAGGTTATAAATTAAACACTGTACTCCTAAACGATGCTTACACATCTGAGTAACACGGGAAAACTTTATGTCTGTAAAACCAAACACAAAAACTTAATGGTTAGTTTGTAGCCAGCCTTGAAGACAGTTTTCTTTTCATACTCTTTTCATACCGTTATCTGCCACTTTTGACTCTAACAAACGCCAGTGCTTTAAAATGAAATGAAATTACAGCTAGACAAAGACGAACAAAGAAGAAACCCAGGTAGCCAAATTGGATAAGCAGGGTCTGACATTCTACAGTACGTAATGATGATAATAAAACCGATCAATTCTTCTGTTGCTCGTGGTGAGTTAGAGTAGTCTCCTTTACTTGGCGAGTGAAAGCCCAATTTGGGAGGAAAGGAGAAAAACAAGTGGCACCATGATTGCTCTCCGTCTAAACCATATCACTACTAGATTCTAATTACATCAAGCAGCGTGGGGCCAGCTCACAGGAGAGACTTTAATAAAGTCATACTGGGATGATTATACAAATGTTGATCACACTATTCAGACACTCTGGTATGAGCTGGTGTGAAGGACATACAGTATGTGCTGTTTGCATTACATTATGTAATTTATTTTTGTATTGACTGACTCTCTCTTTGCCCTTTCACTGTCTCATCGATTTTTACTTTGGGGATGACGAAAGTGAAGATGAGTCTTTTCTCACCTCTGTGTTCTGGCATTTTGAAAATTAGAGCCCAAGAGGGAGGGAGCTCCCATCATTCATAGATTTGTTTGATTTCATGATGCAGTTGTACTTTGTCCCGGTATAATGCAGCGTATCTGATTAATCACTGATTGCATTTCGAGGAAAACTGGTAAAATGATGGGTTCCCCCCGCTGATACCAAAGTTACAAAATGACACTGATTGGCTCTGAGGATAAGGAAGTTCTTTAATGACAAAACATTTGAGGAATCAGAAAACATATTTGAGGAGTAAACAATCTCATACTCAAGAGTTCAAGTCAAAAACACAATTAGCTTTTGCAGTCAAAAATAAAGATGTCAAAGTATTTTTTTTTATAAATTAAGGGAAGAAAAAAAAAATCAAATGTTCCTTTTCCTGTCAGTGGCTGAAGTGGTGTGTCATTTCCGTGTTTTATTGACAGCAGCTGGCAGGCTAATGCTGCATTCATGTCACATTCACATTACACTGTCTCTTTGTGTGTATGTGCACATATACACACATGCAAACAGTGTTGCATAACACCAACGCACCTTTCTGTTAACTTGTGCAAGCATCACAGGCTCTGAGCAATTAATTTGAAGCGGAGCATCAAGAAAGAACAATGTCTTTTCTTTTCTGGAGCCAAAAGAGGACAACAGACAGCACAGAAAGACACCGAGGTAGATTTGTTTTTAGAGTTTGTTACTTAATCTTTCACTGAAGTTGCAAGAGCAGAAAATAATGAGGATGAGAAAAGATGGAGGAGGAGGAGGAGAGAAAAACATATATTTAAAAAGGTACATGACAGCACAGTAAGAATCTCATTACAAAAGAGGTGAATATAAATACTGCAGTTGCAGGTCAGGTTGAAATTAAAAAAACAGGCTTGAGCTTCACAGTCGTGTAAGAGAATAAACAATTTTCTAGAATAATGACTTCTCTATGTCATTGTGGAAGTGTTTGTGTGTCCATGTTAGCTGTATAACATACTGTGACATACTGCTTTTTCATGTACATGTGTGCCCACATGTACACTACCTACAAATGGCAGGCGTTGCCTTGTTGTTGCTGTTTACTGTGCAACATTTATCACAAGGCTGGTGTTATTCTACATTTTTCTTACTGTTAACAAATCCCATGGAAACACCAAAACCAATAACGCGTTAGTCTGTCTCTCAAGGATTTCCTACCTCCCTACCCTGTCTGTACGTGGCACTCATCTCCAGGCCCATTTGTTTCTATCAAAAGCGGCTCAGTAATTTGCTACCACAGCTGGGTGCTGTAGTTTTTAGCAAATGTTACATTTGGTGGGGACTATTTTCAACTGTGGATTAATACACATTTGACCCTATAGCAAGTAAGTAAGTATTTATGGCAGCAGGACAGTGTATGTGGGAACATGTCACCCAGTGCAACAGTGTGGTTCACTGATGTGTTTTTAATAGTTTCTGGGCAACAACAGAGCTCCATGGCACAGAGGAAAAATATATATCAGGCTTTGGCTACACAGACAACAGTTGTTAGTAAAATAAATTCATTGTCATTTTTTGTCTTTTCGTGGGATTTGTAGACAATAAGAAAAACACTGAGTATCACCAGACTTATCCTCTAAAGCAGTTCACTTTCACAATGTTTTGTCATGACTGATCTCCCACTTACTTGGCAGTCTGAGAAGATCACACAGGTGTAAAAAAAACCAAATAAAACAGTGACAAATATTGGAACAGGTACAGTGTACAAAATATTATCAGAAACATTGTACACCGAAAACAGTGATAACTCACCAGAGCACATTTTGTGAACAAGTCAGAAGTTATCGGGTAAAAGGGAGAACAGATTTTAGCGCTGATTCGTGATTACAGAGGTACTCGATTCTGTTCACTTCTGATCTGAAAAGTTTATTTGGTAACTTTCTTCATTTGCTAAAAAACACAATATCATCTAATGTACATCTGCTGCCTGTATTTCTCCAGCAAAGTGCCAGAATGAACCAGCTCTTTCATGGATATCATCATTACTACATAACCTTATTTCACGTGTCAAACTTCAGCAGCACAAAATGGGAAATCGTTGCTCCTTCATATTGGTAGCACTTAAATAAACAGTGGTAGCACCAAGTGTATGTTATAATGTAAATGTGTGTCTTGGATGATGGAGACTTTTAGGAATTATGTGACATGACTGCACAAAAGGGTACACTTTAGCATTAGCAACTCATTCGATACCGCAAATTGTGTGTACTGCAGTTCTGTAGAACAAATCTTAGTATCACTGAACCATCTCCTTCAATTTCTCTCAATTTGTTAGAGTTGCTGGCTGAAGAAGCGATATGGCGCCGCTGTCGGTGACATTATTTCAAAGGCAAGGCACATGCCATTCCTGATAATTATTATCAACCCTACAGTGGGTGGTTACAACAGAGACCTTTTCATTTTCCACTCTGCCTACTCTGCTGGGGTCCTGTGAGTTACAGCTCGGGATAAATGTCTCTCTTTTATAAGAAGCTGTGATCACCTCAAGGCTTCCTTACAGTATTATTTCTCTGGTGAGAGCAGTCATTTAACAAAAGAAAGCTCTTTAAATTCAGTGTGTCATTTGATTGTTGCACTGCAAAAAACTGTCCTCTACAAACAAGTGAACTGTGGTGTAATGTAGAGAAATTTGCTTGTAACAAACGAATTAATTTGCTAAAAGTAAGCAGAAATGACTTGATAAGATTTCTTGATACTGGCCACTGGGAAACACTATCTAGCCTTAGAGACAAGTAACTGGAAATTCAAAATGAAGGTTCCTGAAACTAGATTCGTCTTGATGGTCGATGAGCTTCACCAGGAAGGCCGGGGTATGTAAAGAACACCTGGCCAATCACCTTGTAAAGTTGAATGTGTTAGCAAACAGTTGCCGATTTACATTCCCAGCAGACACGGAGCAACATTAGCAACTCCTGCCGAATGTGAGTCCAGTATTCACTCTCCTTATAGCTCTGTTTTGGTTTCCACCTCCTCTTGGCTAAAGAGCCACGGAAATATCTAGCTCTTTCTGCTAAATGCTCCACTATGTTTCACCAGTTAGTTGCTAACTTTGTCTGTCAGCCGTTTAGTGATAGGCAGGTAGCCTATAGTCGGTTTATCAGAGCTTTTACACTGAAAATAGCTACCTGTTGTGTCTGAAACATAGGTCTGGAAATGGCACTGGTGAGAGCGGCGAGACTGAACCAAAACAGTAATGTTGTGGGACGTAAAACCAAAACAATGAGCTGAAAGATGCTAAAATGCTCCATAGGGCTGAGGGGAACTGCAGAGTCGGGGGATAATTCTCTGTGGGTTTGTCACTACGATCAAATACAGTCATTTCCATTTTCCATTGTTAATATAAAAATATTGATTAGTGCAGCTTTAAGTTGTTTCAAGAACTTTCTATAATCAAGTGTAATTTTTATTAATATGAGTGCAGTGATCTGCCTGAACAAAAATGAAGTATCCCACTTACTCAGATATATATTTTGCAGTGAAGACTGTGTCTTTAAGTAAAATAATCTGTGTCTGATTCACATAATAATAATAAGTGACAATCATGTAACTCAGTTTTCAGATTTGTTTTTTGTCATCTAACTGGAAAACAGATTGAATGAAATCAAGAAAGAAAAATCAGAACCAGTTATGTCTAATGAAAATTGTAATAATATTTTGAAGTAAGAAAAATTAAGATTTAACAATCCTTAAGATTTGTGCATTGCCTTTTTTACAGTGCAAACTGGTGACCTCAGTGGTGGTGACAAACTGAAATCTCTTAATAAGTACTTGCTACATTTTTCCTTGTACCAATTATTACTTTTAATAGACTGAATGTTCCCTATAATTTATTTACAAATTACTATTTACTTCCCCGTTCCCTCTGTGAGTCCATGAGGAACTACATATACCCAGCAAAGAACGAGTGTATGTGAGTGTGTGGAGTCAGCAGAGCAGCAGCAGTGAGGTCATCGCTGTCAGATGACTCGCCAACTCCTCTGATACTCTCGACCCTGTCGCTGTACATCAGTCAGCATCCTACACACACACACACACACACACACACATCCACGTGTCAACACACATACATGTATTCACATACACATGTACTGGGCACTGTACACACGTCTTCATGTGTAGCTGGAGAGACCAGAAACACGACGCAATAGAAATTTACCAGATTCCCCAATGATCTATTACCCTCTCTTTCTCTCTCTCTCACACACACACACACACACACACACACTTAGACGGCAATGAGGCTCCTAGCACCCCATGCATCTGCCTCCTGTCTCGCTGCATAATGCATTGCTAGCCGAGGTGGAAACACGCTGCCGCACACTTACACACAGTTAGAGCCACACGGAAACGCTCAGCTGTGATGCATAATATATCAGGCCAGGTTAGGGAGAACAAGTGGCCTCATATGTACTGCTAATTGAGACAAAGACTAGGTTTTTGTGTATGTGCAAGTATGTGTGTGTGTGTGGGGGGGGTATCTACTGATTAAACACAGCGAGCACAATAAAAACCATTAGTCAACTGAGTGGCCAAGTTGGTGTTTTGTCTCACTTAGTTGCTGTTTGTGGACTATAATGAAGAAGCACAGTCTGTGTTTTAGCTCTTTCTCTATGTGTTTAATTTGATTTGTTTCAAATCAGCTGAAATGAAAGAGAGCCAAAGCATTTTTTTTTACATTACAGAACTCACTCTCTCTTAGAGAGAGCTCTTGCACTAGCTAATTTCTGTTTCACCCCCATTATCTCTCATCACTACTTAATTATCTCATCCTGTGATTATGATTCAAAAGCAAATTATTGATATATTTTGACAGTAATTTGTTTTCTGGAGATCATGACTTAATTAGGCAGCAGTTTGTGTGCATGTAAGTGTCAGAGTAGCAACGCTAGAGTGATATTTTGGAATGATTTGATCAATCAAGGGGTAGCTAGGACAATAACCACACTACAGCCATGCTAGCTGCTCTGTAAGGCTCTATTTACGCACAGGTGTGCTTTGAGCCAAATGCTAACATCAGCATGCTAACATGCTCACAATGACAATGCTAACATGGTGATGTTTAGCAGGTATAATGTTTACCACGTTCACCATTTTAGTTTAGCAGCTTGCTAGCACTTGCTAATTAGCACTAAACACAAAGAACAGCTTAAGCTGATGGGAATGTCAATAGTTTTGCAGGTATTTGATGAGAAATTTAGTCAAATTTTGTAACTATGCTAGTTTTTGAAAAAGAACATGATAGCACACAGCCAGAGGAAACAAACCAGCAATATCCAACACACCAGTCCAATACCAAGTAATACAAGGGCCTGAATCACAGATACGATACTGATATGTTTTATTATTAAAAGCTGCTAATATGCTATCATGTTTGGAGGCTACTAGACTAGACTTCTGAACTCATTTTCATTAGCGTACTGCTAAGTGATTTAGCAAACATTTGCCATTTTTGTTATACTGTTCTCTGTTAATTTCTTAATCACATACATCCAAACACTGTTTTAATGGTAACTAACAAATAGGTTATCGTGTGAAATGTCTGAACTAATGAGGTGATAACTGTGCACATGCACACAATAGCACCAGCTGACAAGCAAATAATGCAGCACTAAGAATAGTGTTAATGTATCCAGTACGTCATAACCTGAGAAAGGCACTTTTTTTTGTTTGTTTTGATCCTACTGACAATTGTATCAATACTCAAAATTGGATTTTGTGTCAGTAGTATTGATACTTTATCTGCAGTGCTTTTACGAGTACTAAGAATGTGTATGTTACTTTTGGATGGGGGCTCAAAGACGACTATACAAAGGGTGCAGTAGTCGTTTTTCAACTTTAGGGAGAGCACGAGCTATATAGGTGTGTTGCTTGGTACCTACAATAGAGAAGGTAAGGGAAGTTTATTCGTTCACCTTTCAAACACAGAGGTAATTCAAAGTACTTTACAAAAAAAAAAATAGAATGACATTTAAAGGGCCAGTCCCCCAATTTAACACATGATGATATGTTTACTCGTTATAGAGAGTGCTGCTCAGCCTGTGAAAAAACAGTATAATGTATAAAAAGTATAATGTTTTCTTTGGCTCTGGAGGGAGCTTCTAAAGTCCGAGAAGATAACCCTGATGATGTCATCAGGGTTACTTCAGTTTGGGCTTGGAGACTACAAGTTTTTAACAGAAAGTCTGCGTTACAATCTATAAGGTCATGGGTATTTTACGAAGCAGGGAGGGTCTAATCAAAGGCACTATTGAGTTGCATTATGGGACGTTTTGTAGATTGATCCATACTAGGGACTAAAAGTCAGGATATCTAAGTGTCAGCTGCATCGTGTTCGACCATTCTTGCATGAAGATTAAAGTAGAATACATAAAGTAACACAATGAAGAGGAAAATAAAATGAAGTTGAGCAATAAGTGCCGCATTGCTCGCACCTGTGCTTTTGACAAAAATAGAAATCTCATTTAGACATATGCTTTAAGAAAAATAATTATCAATTTGTTTTTTTAACACAAATCATCTTTAAAGTTACATAATGAACCGGAACACACTAGCTATGTGCCATTTCTTAGCACCTTTAAAACGTCTATTTATATACGAATGGTGGGAGTTCAGTGGGCGGAGTGGCCAAAACATGTGTTTTGTTTTATTAACGGCACACAGCAATTATGCAGCCTTCCCACATTCATATCACTGTTTCTAACATGCTGTCTGTAAAAGTTTGATGGCGTTGTGTGGGGGATGTGTGTGAGAGAATTTGGTGTCCTGATGCCACCCTTCATGTTTAGAAAAATGCAACTCTGCACTTAGTATTGCACCAACAACCTGACTTTCTTTCTTTCTTTCCTTCTTCTAAATTTCTGGGCAATATTCAAATGAGATCCAACTTTAGCTCTGTCTCCGTGGCAGGTTGCTAAGCTACAGTCTGTGTCAGGAAGTGACAAGCGAACATAATTACAACGCTGGTTGACAGACACCGACCACAGTGTTCATTAGACTTACTCAAGCATTAAGACATCACATCTTTTGAAAGGACAAAAACCTCACACAGCCCTTTGTATCAACTAATTGCCACACAATCACTTGATGAAGAACTATTTAAACACTAAAGGAGCAAAGGAATTATTTCTTGTTTCTTCACAGTATGGACGTTAATCTCTAAGTGCTAAGAGTATATCTAAGATTTAACAGACATAACATTTTGAGTATTTTTGGGGGGCATGAAAACACATTCAGATTTAATATTATTACAACTTAAAGGACACAAATAAAATTAGTTAATAATTAAATTTGTCTTTGATGTTGCTCATTTCCTCCAGGTGTAGCTTGCTCTGAATTTGCGTTTTGCTCTACTGCTGTTAATGAGCAGCGTTACTCCTCTGTGGTGTGTGTGTGTGTGTATGTTTTTGTGCATGTAGTGCTACGATACGCTCTCTCTCTCTCTCTCTGCTGGCGTTGCATTAGAGGTTGATTGACAGTGATATTAGCACCTTTCCCTTACGCTGCCTCTCTTCGCCCCTCAATCAATCCACCCATCTCCTCCTTTGGCCCCAAGAGACCCCCGGAAAAATTAAGCTATTTAAAGCAACCCGAGGCATGCACAAGGCTCTCCCGCCTGTGCAGAAAAAATAAGACACAAATCGCCTTTGCATTACAAACACCCAATGTATACCCTCGCCTGTATTTTAAATCTTACAAATGATTAATTTAGCTGATGATTGTGGCAGAAAGCAACAGCTTAAGGTGCTATTGCATTTAGTATAATCAGTCTGTCAGTTTGTCAGTGATGTCTCAATGCCAAAATCTTTTTCCATAAAATTAGCTTTTCAGTGATCTTTGGTATATCTTGAATGTGTGTATACTTTTGAATGTAGACGTGGCTGGTTCCAACTGTAAAGGTCAAACTGGTGGCCACAATGTAAGGAAGTAAAAATGCCAAAAAGTAGAAGAAGAGGAAAAAAAAGAAACGAAAAAAAAGCAGTAAACATCGACTGTAGTTGTCTTCTCTTTGTTTATCATCTACTGTGGTTTTTAAAAACCCAGTATATTTAGCCTCAGGTTACAGCAAGATACATGACAGGAGCTGGGCTAGAGAACTAGTTAAAGGGAAACTCTGGTACTTTTAAACCTAGGCCCTATTTTTTACAAATTTTGGGGTCAAAATGACTAATAGTTATCAAAAGTTTGGGAATTGGTCCAGTAGTTCGCCGCTGACAGGCTCAGATTGTTATTCGAAGTGTCTGACAACATTATAGAAAGGATCCCTACAGAGACAGACCATTTGTTAAAAAGTAAGATCCTTTTTGTTTAACCAGAAACAGAAAGTCTCGCTCTGAAATCCCACGAGAGGTTGAGTTGTTGCAGGAAGACGAAAGGATCTTACTCTTTAACAAACAGTCTGTCTCTGTGGGGATCCTTCCCGCTGGTTTGAAGTGGGCGGGGCTCAGTTGGAAAAAGGTGTTGTCACATACTTCCATACACCAACCAGTATTTAGCAACATCAAACAGTTGATGTGTTAAACTCTTAAATTATAAATTATACCTAAAGATGTATTTTTAAACTTTGAATGTTGCTTATTTAGTCATAAATATTTATTGTAACAAATGAAAGACAATTTGTCACGGACATCGTAGGAAGAGGACCCAAGTGCAGACGGTGGCGGAGTTCAAACAGTTTAATGACTTTACATTGATTAACAGGCAGGCAGGTAAGTCCAAATATAGGCACAGGAAAACAGGAACATAAACCATGAGACACAGAAGCACTGAACACACCACATATGACAAGAACAACGAACCAACAAGACACAAAGGGAGCAGACAGGCATAAATCAACATAGGACTAACGAGGGAAACAGAACCAGGTGAGACACAGGTGAGGCAAATCAACAGATAATCAGACACGGGGAAAACACTAGGGCCGGACAAGAGACAACAAAGAGTCCACATCATGACACAATTATAGGGTATGACCTTTCAAGTGAAATATTCACTTTCCCAATGGTTTATGTCAAATGGCTCAAAAATGTCAAGGCAGTGTGTTTTCTTTTAGGAAGTTAATACTTATATGATGTCAAAAAACATTGTTATTTTGGCCCTCAAGGCCAGAATCAAGACTTACACTGACACCAAAGCTCCAGCCACAAACCAGCTGTCTGCACTGGCCATGAAACAGCTCCTGCTGTTAGGAACTATGTATGTGATTTTTAAACCTGTCACATGACAGTGACTTTATATAGTAATGGAATATAATAATGGAGGCTTGGTACAGTCTGAATTCCCACGTCTCAACCTGCCTCAAGGGAGGACAAAAAGGTGAAATCACAGGTGTTGAAACTAAAAGGTCGACTTAAACCCAACAAAAAGAGAAATGAAACACAGAAAAAGAAACCAAATGTAACAAAGCAACCACTACTGGCTGAGTAGCGTGCAATCAGACCAGGTGAGTTGAATTCTGTTGACAACCAGGCGCCACGGTCACATCCTGCATGAAATATTAAGTAGAAAATAACATGTTAAGTAGCTTGATGTTTCGTTGGATAAGGATTGAATATTACATTTTAAAACTTCTATGTGGTTCAGTCAAAATGAGTATGCTGGCATGCTTTGTCACAGAGGTTGAGGACCTCATTAATATTTGGTAGGTTTAATAGTTTTCCATGTGCAAAGCAGATATATAGTTTTTCAAAGATGAAATGAATGAACAATGCGTTTGGTGGTCTTTTAAAAACGTTTGAACATTTGATAGCTGGGTGCCATTTACGTCAAGCCAAAAAAGAAATCTTTTTATTCCTTTGGACAGAATATGCACACAGTATTACCACCCAGCCACACACACACACACACACAACCTCTACACAGTCCTCTCTGCCTGACATGAGAAACCTCACTTAATTGATCCCTGTCTGTAAATAAATTAAAAACAATGATCTTATTTTTGCTGATATGGAATCCTTCCCTCATTGCTGTCCTGTTTTATATGTAGAATGTACAAACTTCATTTAAGCTCCAATTTCACTTGACTTCAGGCAGCCAATCCACAATTTCAGGCTCGATTTTTAGCGGGCCAAATGTGACGCCAACTGAGTGAAATCTGATTTGCAAATATATGCAAATGTTCATCTGTAATACGACAAATTCATCAGCCAATTTTATCCATTCTCTAAATTTATGGGTGCATTTATGAAGGGAGAAACGGGTGGGCCAACACCTGACATCTATCTAATATACACAAGAGGGCTGATGGTGATTGATTGGGGGCCACTGTGGACAGCGGGACGCTGTGCGCATACTTGATTACATCTGTCCATGTCACCGTCAGCCATCTTTATTATCAATATAATGTTGACATAATTACTGTGGGACAAGACGAGCCATCCATTCTGAAATGTCAATGACGTGTTCACTAACAGTCTGGAAAATTCCACTCCACTTTTTTTTCCCCCCACTCAATTGTATGGTGAATTGTAATGTTTTCTTGTTGTTCAGCACCAATGTGTACTGTATTTAATAAGCTATTAAAAGGCTAAAACTTTAATTTGTTAATTCACAGTACACATAATGTATGTATGTGAATCTGATTGTTACGTTGGCGTTTCTTTGGTGACAGCCTCCTTGTTGCTCCTCAACGAGATAATTGGCAACAAATCCATGTGCTGCTGACTCTCCATCTCCCTCTATAGAAAATGCTGTTGACCAAAGTGACCTGATAGAGGCAGCTCGTCAATACAGATCATCAAGCCAGAAACAGATACACAGCGAGGCGGAGTTCCAAGGAATAACGCTAATTGCGATTTTTTTCAGACTAATAACGTTACGGTGTAAACAGTGGCTCACGTGGACACGTAACAGTGATTAGAGAGTGAAAGTGATTGTGGTCATTATATGTTGAGATGGAAGCAGACAGAAGAAGTTTCACAGGAAGGTTTGTTACCAGAGAATTAGGGGTTGGTAAATGTGAGCTGGCCATGTGGTGTGAGTAGAAACAAACCAGTAAAGTTCCAGTAACAGACAGGGCATTTATAAGTACTTCTATGTGACAGGCAGCTGATTTTTTTTAATCAGGAGGGACACGACACCAGGTTCGACAACATTCATTTACAAAAAGACCAAAAAGGTAAACTACGAAAACAAACAGAGAAGCTGGGTCTTGTGCCAGGGAGTGAGAGAGCGTAGGGTCAGAGGAAGGAGCCACTTTTATAGACTCAGCCCACAACTTCACACAGGTGCCCTCCGTTAGTTGTCAGTGAGCTGCACCTAGAACACAAAGACAGAGCACACACACACAAGCAAAACAATAACAGGACAGAGAATGACACGTAACACATCTCTTTAATTAAAGAAGAAAATGTTTGAATGCAAAAAACATCAAAACAGCAACATAAACCCAAGAACAAGTCCCTGATTCTTTCTTACCATGCGCCAACCAACCCACATGACTATTGGTTCCCACTGTTTTGGGCCTTAAGTCAAAACTGTGGCTGTGTCTCAATTCAGGGGCCACATCCTTCTAAGGACGAAGGTCAAACTGATCATTGTTAAATTAGATGGTCTGGTCTACCAGCGTCATGTCGCCTAGCAACCTTGGCAGCTGCAGTTGAGGTTTGAGGTTTTTAACGCCCTTGCTTTTTTAACATTGTTAGCTTTTTGAGCGAGTTGAAACCCAAAACTTACATTTAAAAGTGTAATCCTCCTCGGTCGCTGTTGACAGTACGTTTGGGGACGCCATATTCTCTTGCGTGCAATGAATCTTGGGATAGGTTGGGCCGTGAAGGGTACAGCCGTTGGATCCTCCAAATTTAGGAAAAGAAGGCCGCATTTCACGGCCACATTTGAAATAGCCTTCGAAATGGGACAGCCTTGTTGCGCCACTGTGACGCTTTCAGTCCTCAAATGCAGCGTTCGAAGGATGTGGCCCCTGAATTGAGACAGCTACTATTTGCACCTTCTCTACACAGGTTGCATATATCTACGGGTTGTGACAAGTTCAACCAAAGAGTGATTATTCCTTCTCAATTTCTTTTATTTGAATACTTATTAGAGGTCTGCAGAGGGAAAATTATCCAGTAATTCACAAGACAAATGAAAAAAAATACCCGATTTTATTTTTGCTTTCCTGCCCTTTTCAGCCATCTTGAAAGCCTTCAGACTTCAGTGGCGCAATGCCTGGGAAAGTCCCAACCTCCACATTGGAGACTGATGGTGCAGTCAGCTTTCTTTGGAGGACAAGCACGGAAACATCTGCGCACTTTTTGCTTTACAAAATAAGTTGGTTGGTTGTAACATGGTCTCTCAAACCTACAAAGGTTTGTATTTAATTTTAAAAGCTGTTCCCTCTGCTTCTTTCACTTTTGCTCTCACTGTATTATCAAAGTAAAAGAACAATAGTTTACACCATTACACAAATAATTTCTTTGCAAGTTATAAGTTTTACTTTTGAAATGACATTTATTTTGCATCATTGAGATTTATTCTACCTCAAATTCTTATTTTTGTTTGATATTTAAGGAGTTTTGTTTGATATTTTGACACAAATCTGATTCCGTACAGTTCCAGGTCCTAACGCACAACTCATTTAACCCTTGGCAATAAAGCGAGTAAGTGTATTTCCCAAAATGTCAAACTATTCCTTTAAAATTTTAATGACCTTTATTAACCTCTCTCATAGCGGCAGTAGGAAGACATTCAGCACTGCAGCAAAACTCTGTAAGCCTTCTGTCGCTCTGAGTGACAGGAGTGAGACTGAGAATATCCTAAAATGCTGACAAAAACAAGCTGGATTGCGACTTTTGAAAATCAGTGATCTCAGCACCTGTCAAAGTACTTGCTGAGCTATTGAGTGTTGACGAAAGAACCCTATCAACCCCCGGCAGATAAACATTACAAATGTGAGTATTTTTTGTGTGACAGGGCATTGACAGTCTTTCTAATTGCCTCTTTAAACGTGCCAATTACTCTCAGAAATAAAAACTGAGAAATAAATATTTTTCCATTTTAGACAGATGACAGATTCAGATTCACACCAGGACTGGTTGGTAAATCAGAAGGATTCAGAGAAACAGAAAGACGCCGCAGCGGCAACACTGTTGAAATGAATAAATGCTACATGTTTTGCAGTAGCGTTTAGTGCCTTGCTTAGGGCTAGCGGTCCTGTGTCCGTGTTCTTTGTGTGTTTTCGGTGTGGGAAGACTTTCATGTACTATAATTATGCTATTAGAGGGAGCAAACCATATATTAGTCCTAATAAGCTATGAGTGGAGAGCAGAGAGAAAAGACAAATGCTAAAGAAAGGGGAAAAAGAGGAGAGAAAAATAAAGAGTTCCTCAAAAGAAAAAAACAATATTAAGCTTCAGCAAATTTTGTGTTAAATATGAATATTTATTTAAAAATCCATAGTTCGATACAGAAATAGTCATCTATTATATGTATTATCAGACAATCAGTACTTCAGCCATGCTTTCTCTGATTTCAAAAAAGTACAAGATATTTTTTTTTCCATAATTGAACTTGTGCAAAGAAAATACACTAGAAAGCAATAGAAACACTGACACAAAATAGATAATGATTAATTCCTTTAAACAATTCATTTTTCTGAAGAAGAAGGCATCGCACAATTCCAAGAAAATCAGTGAAAGATTTAAGGCCATTTTGTACAGTTAATTTTCATATAGATTTTTATATTTCAAAACACTCAGTTTTTAACAAAAGGAACTGGTGCATCCTTTGTAAAACTGTACATGCAAACATAGTGCACGTTGTTAAGAAGATATGACGAGCATACAGTATATTATTTGGATAGCTTTAGTAAACAACATGTGTCTTAACACCTCACATGGTCTATTAAAAAACTCTTGTAGGCGCGCACACACACTCGCACACACACACGCAAAGAATATTTATATCAAACACATGCATGCACACACACACAGACACACACACACACACTTTTATGGGGCTCGGCAATGTTAGTGAGCTGTTGCACTATGATGGAAAAAGAGTGGAATAATAATAAATATAATATCCATCCACCCAAAGCAGACCAACACAAAATAACTGGCACTGATGACCATGGCGACTGTGTGTGTATGTTTTAGTGTGGGTATGGAAGCAAAGAAAGGCCAAAATAATAAGACATTTAATTAGCAAATGAATACATTTTGAAACTGAAGAAATGTTGAAAGTTTTATACCACGGAATTCATATCACTGAAATATGTTCATTTGAAACCCATCTATCTGAATTAATGTGGTTTGAATTCCCCTCTTTTAAATTTTCTTTATTAACTTACTTATTTTGTAAGTTTTGCAAGTTCTAAAACCTTTTTTCCGGGTTCACAAATTCAGATAGAAAAATTCAAATTTTTAATCACTCATCTGAAATTCTCTTCTTTGGATCATGTGACTGACAGGATGTAACCTAATAGGACGGAGGTTTGATTCTATTCAGGACTGATTGCTTATCATTGGCAGCCTGAATGTTAAAGTTTTCATCTTGAATTTTGGTGTCTCAAATCTACTCATCCAATTTCAGCAACCCAATTTTTTTAAACTTGATTTGTCTTTTTAAAATCAAAATGACCAATTAGTTTTGAGCAACTAGTTACTTGAACACTCCATCTGAATTTGTGAATCTTAAATAAATTTAATTGCACAACTTGAAATTACCTATGAAACATTTCAAAGAGGGGAATTTAAACCACATTAATTCCAATAGATTGGTTTCACAGTAAAATATTTAAATGCTATAAATTCAGTGGTATTTCAATTACAACCTTGTGTTCTGCAATTATTTCATTTCACAGTTAGGTATTAAGTTGCCTGTAAGAGTCACAGCTTCCATACTGTGTCCTGTCCTGGTCGACAAGCCTTGTCATTAAATGTGGTGAAGTTAGCATGAAATAGGAGATGCATTTTCCTACACTGAAAGGATTTTCTGAAGAACACATGACTCGAAACAGGAGGTAGTTAGCCATTCAAATGGCATGACAGAGGCATCCTGTAGGCTGTTTGTATAGTATTTACGCTGTGTAACAACAATGTCCTGGGTTTGAATCTGGACAGCCAATTATCAAGTTAAACAAAATGTCAAGAAAACATAAAGGAAAAGCTTGGAGAAAAGTGGAAGTTGTCAAAAGTGAGTACATTTACATTTTCCTCGCTCCCTAAGTCACATCGTTTCTGGTGGGTTATGTTTAAATCTTTTAAGTGAGATGATGTAACTTTTGAAAGTAGAAATGACACATTCTTCCTCTTACAAATGAAAAGGTGAATTCATAACCAATAAAATGCACCCTTTCTCTCTTTAATACACTATAGCTTTACTTTGTCCGGTATGACCGCTAGCTTACAAGTTGCTAATGTTAGCAAACTTATATTGCTGTGTGACTGACATTACTGAGCCAGTTCAACTAGCATTTACAGTAATTGTAGTATTTTAGCAAATACTTTTATGGGTACAATTTTATCGTAACCAATAGAACCAATAGAGCAACAAAAATAAAACTGAAGTGGCTGCTGCTAAAGGCTTGCTTCTATCTTCGTATACAGAAACGTGTCTATACCAGAGGGGATTCGTGCTAAACTGTCACCAAGGACTAACATCAATCACTTAGCTGACTCCAAGCAGGTAGCCCCACCTCCCCATGCCTTTCCAATCATCAGAAGCTATAATAAACCCAGCTCTGACCCCCGCAGTGTTGGATCTCTAACAGTTTGTAGGATGTGAGTTTTACAGCAGATCTGCTGAGGCAGTAATGAGCTCCGTATTTTGACCTGCAGTTGTAATGATGTGTCCAGCTACACTCTGAACGCAGTGGGTGGCTGCACGAGTGTGACTGCACCGGCAAAGCAAACACACACACACACACACACACACACACACACACACACACACACACACACACACACACACACACACACACACACTCATACAGTTAGTGCAACCATCGTGGCACTCTGCTACAGTGGAAACACAGGAGGGGATTGTGAGAAAAGAAAGTTGGACTTGGGATTGTTAAGCAACTAGACAAGGCAGCCGTGTAAGATATTCAAAACAAATCGTGTAAAAAATGTCAAGTTACAAATAATCATGCTTGATCACTCTACTGTGTAGTGTTTACAACACATCTAGATTGTAGTTTTTCGATAATGTCACCATGCTACTACCAGTTATACACACTTGTCAAAAAGGTTTTGGTAACATGAAGCATACCATAAATTTAAGACTACTTCAGAGTGTTGATACAACAAAAATACTGTAAGCGTTAACATCACTACAATGTTTAAATATCCTTTCACATTTTTGGTGCTGCAATGTAATTCACTCACTATCCAATAAATGTTCAAATGTTCCTGCATTCCCACTTTTTGTAAGATTTCATGTAACGTTTCACACAACACACACATCTCATTCACATTTAGCATTTTCACTCGCCGCTGACACACACTTTCATCACAACACTGAACAATCCTTCCACATTCGTGACAAAAACACAACTCTCATTCTTCATTAGACGTCGCCGTCGTTCAGTGTAAAATTGGAAACTTGCCGGACGACAGGAATCGTACAAATCATCCTTTTACACATGGCTGGCACATACAAGTATCATTAAAACCAACATATAAAAAGCTATATCAAAGCTAAAGGTGCAATAAAAATACACACCGAAAAAATAAAATGGAACAAAAAGCCAACATAGGGAAAGTGTGTTTTTCTCTGCATTTTTGACCACTGGGCTCTTTATGCTCAAACAGTATTTTGTTTGAGAGCAGCTGCTGTCGTTTTAAACATGGGGCAGGGACATGGTGTTAGACGACACAATGAGACAAAACCCCTGGGCACGTGGGCATCCTATTGCAAAGGCAGTTTAGAGGAGAACAGAGACAGAGAGACAGAGATAGAGTAGCTATGCTTCCATTCAGAAGTCAAACAAAAGCTGCAAAAAAAAAAGTAAAACATTTGTTCTTGAATGTTTACTAATGTTGGCCATATTTCACGGATTCTTTGAGGCAGAACACGAGAGTACGAGTCTACAGCCATGCTGGTTCAGCTCTGTGAGGTTCAACTTAAGGCACGGCTGTGTCTAACGTCAGCATGCTAACATGCGGATGTTTAGCAGGTATAATGTTTACCAAGTTCACCATCTTAGTTTAGCATGCTAACATTTGCTAATTAACACTAAACACAAAGTACAGCCGAGGCTGATGGGAATGTCATGAGTTTTGCAGGTATTTGGTCAGAAAACGTCGACCTGACGATGGCACTAGATGAAAAGTAGATTAAAAAAAAGGTGGAACAGATATTTTACATTTTAAATATTAATTTGGAGCCGTTATGCAGTGAATTTGAACCATTTATAAAGCAGATTGTGTCAAGTGAAACAAAGGAACTTCCTTTGCTATTCATCACATTCTGTAATAAAGCACTTCCCTCTTCTTGTGAGCATAAAAATGATGCATTTTCTGTTCAGCTTGTCTATTATAGCTTGCGAAAAAAATGTTGGATGGAAACACAGCTAGTAAAAGGCATAAAAGAAAAGAATAAGAGATAGAGAGAGAAAGAGAGAGAGAGAGAGAGAAAGGAAGAGAAGCTGTAACAGGGAGACAGATTTCTCAGGCCTGACAGCAGTGCAGACAGACAGGGTGAAGTGACAAATGGAGATACAGGCAGACAGACACTCACCCCCCACAGACAGACAGACGGATGGGTAGAAGAGGTAGTGCAGGGCCACTATATGCATGCACTTGACTGAGGCTACACTCATGCAAAAGGTTTATATGAACACCAGAATACAGTACGGTACAGCACGGTACGGTACGGTACAGAAGGGCTACCAGGACCTGCACTGCTGCTACCTGACACACATGAGAGAGCGAGAGAGAGAGAGAGAGAGAGAGAGAGAGAGAGAGAGAATATTACAAGCCTCATACTGAAACTATGTGTATATAAAAGTATCAACAGTAAAAATCCTTGTTAGCGTTTACTGTAAACAATGAGTGAGTTGGAGAGAGATAGAGAGAAAGAGAGAGAAAGAAGAAGTTACGTCCAGTTATTTACAGAAAAAGTTAGCGTTCCTTTAAGAGCAAGTGATTCCTTTGTTTTGTCTGGAGACATTCTTTTTACAATGTTTCCAAAGAGCTGTCCTTCATTTCCTCTTTCCTTCCTTTCTTCTTCCTATTCTTCCCAGCTTGAATTCAAACTCTCCAAACTTTCTCCCAAGCCTGTCCAGGTTTTCCAGGCCAAAAAAAAAAAAAAAAAAAAGATTCCAGACAGTAACAGGAATGCTTGACAGTGGAAGTAAACAGACTCTCATTGGCTTTTCCTGTCCTCAAAGGCAACACTCTCCTGGCCCGACATGCAGCTTCCTGAACACGAGAAAGACCACCGTGATCCATGACGACAAGGCATGGAGAGCGGCTTTAGGGAAATGGAAGTATTTCGCGCGTAAAGTTCAGCTAACCCCTGACTCGGAAACCTTTCTCCTCCTGGCTCCTCATATCTGGGTTTGGAGGGGTTGTCCTGGCGGCGTGTAGGGAGGTGGCGCTGGCGACGGCTTGATCCCGCGGGTCCTCATGTAGGAGAGGAACTGGTCGGGGATCTCGGCCAAGACGTCTTTGGCGAGCCGGGCCATGCTCAGGATGTGGTTCCCCGTCCGGTCAATGTAGTCCCTGAATGGGACAAACTGAGAGGGAGGAGAGGGAAGAAAATGAGCTAAAGTGACATGAAAAGAAGTAACTAGGCAAGGCAGGCCTGGCAAGCTTTGGCTTCCTCCACATGTTGAAGTGGTGTGCATGGGGCTGTAGTAAGAGAGATGATGTCTTTTTTACCACCTTTCCAAAACCAAAAACATAAGAGCAAAAGTGTATGGAAAGTATTAAACATTGTGTTTATCTACTGTAACATAAGCTGCAAACATTAGCATGCCTGGCTAACTAGCTTACTACCTACAGTAGTAACCAAGTGTTACTTCCAAGGCCAACAAACATAAATACAGTGCATCTGGAAAGTATTCACAGCGCTTCACGTTTTCCACATTCTGTCATGTTACAGCCTTATTCCAAAATGGAATAAATTCATTTCTGTCCTCAAAATTCTACACACAATACCCCATAATGACAAAGTGAAAAAAGTTTNTTATATACAGTGCATCCGGAAAGTATTCACAGCGCTTCACGTTTTCCCACATTCTGTCATTTTACAGCCTTATTCCAAAATGGAATAAATTCATTTCTGTCCTCCAAATTCTACACGCAATACCCCATAATGACAAAGTGAAAAAAGTTTTTAGAGAGTTTTGCAAATTTATTAAAAATAAAAAGCTAAGAAATTACATGTACATAAGTATTCACAGCCTTTGCTCAATACTTTGTTGATGCACCTTTGGCAGCAATTACAGCCTCAAGTCTTTTTGAATATGATGCCACAAGCTTGGCACACCTATCTTTGGGCAGTTTCGCCCATTCCTCTTTGCAGCACCTCTCAAGCTCCATCAGGTTGGATGGGAAGCGTCGGTGCACAGCCATTTTCAGATCTCTCCAGAGATGTTCAATCGGATTCAAGTCTGGGCTCTGGCTGGGCCACTCAAGGACATTCACAGAGTTGTCCTGAAGCCACTCCTTTGATATCTTGGCTGTGTGCTTAGGGTCGTTGTCCTGCTGAAACATGAACCGTCGCCCCAGTCTGAGGTCAAGAGCGCTCTGGAGCAGGTTTTCATCCAGGATGTCTCTGTACTTAGCTGCATTCATCTTTCCCTCTATCCTGACTAGTCTCCCAGTTCCTGCCGCTGAAAAACATCCCCACAGCATGATGCTGCCACCACCATGCTTCACTGTAGGGATGGTATTGGCCTGATGATGAGCGGTGCCTGGTTTCCTCCAAACATGACGCCTGGCATTCACGCCAAAGAGTTCAATCTTTGTCTCATCAGACCAGAGAATTTTGTTTCTCATGGTCTGAGAGTCCTTTAGGTGCATTTTGGCAAACTCCAGGCGGGCTGCAATGTGCTTTTTACTAAGGAGTGGCTTCCGTCTGGCCACTCTACCATACAGGCCTGATTGGTGGATTGCTGCAGAGATGGTTGTCCTTCTGGAAGGTTCTCCTCTCTCCACAGAGGAATGCTGTAGCTCTGACAGAGTGACCATCGGGTTCTTGGTCACCTCCCTGACTAGGGCCCTTCTCCCCCGATCGCTCAGTTTAGACGGCCGGCCAGCTCTAGGAAGAGTCCTGGTGGTTCCGAACTTCTTCCATTTACGGATGATGGAGGCCACTGTGCTCATTGGGACCTTCAAGGCAGCAGATATTTTTCTGTACCCATCCCCAGATTTGTGCCTTGACACAATCCTGTCTCGGAGGTCTACAGACAATTCCTTTGACTTCATGCTTGGTTTGTGCTCTGACATGCACTGTCAAGTGTGGGACCTTATATAGACAGGTGTGTGCCTTTCCAAATCATGTCCGATCAACTGAATTTACCACAGGTGGACTCCAATTAAGCTGTAGGAACATCTCAAGGATGATCAGTGGAAACAGGATGGACCTGAGCTCAATTTTGAGCTTCATGGCAAAGGCTGTGAATACTTATGTACATGTGATTTNCAGACTTGAATCCGATTGAACATCTCTGGAGAGATCTGAAAATGGCTGTGCACCGACGCTTCCCATCCAACCTGATGGAGCTTGAGAGGTGCTGCAAAGAGGAATGGGCGAAACTGCCCAAAGATAGGTGTGCCAAGCTTGTGGCATCATATTCAAAAAGACTTGAGGCTGTAATTGCTGCCAAAGGTGCATCAACAAAGTATTGAGCAAAGGCTGTGAATACTTATGTACACGTGATTTCTTAGTTTTTTATTTTTAATAAATTTGCAAAACTCTCTAAAACTTTTTTCACTTTGTCATTATGGGGTATTGTGTGTAGAATTTTGAGGACAGAAATGAATTTATTCCATTTTGGAATAAGGCTGTAACATGACAGAATGTGGAAAACGTGAAGCGCTGTGAATACTTTCCAGATGCACTGTATATTATCAGCTGGTGAGGATGGTGACTTTTTGCCTGGGACATATAGCTTTAAGCGTGATATCATGTATGTATGGCAGCTGGAGACATTTAAAAGTCAGCCCAACTAACTCAGGGAGCTAACATTATCTTAATTAGCTAGCTAGCTAGACTTGATAAAATCGGCTAGAGACGTTATTTCAGCTGCAAAATTGACAGTCGCCAGCTAGAAATGAGAATCAGATTTTGTCCACCTCTGACATCAAGGACCCATTGTTTAAACAAAAAGAGAATTCTGAGTGGTAAACCTGCCACCGTTATCACTGTAAACTGCATATGTACTGTGCAAGAAAGGAAAGCTGCACCAGTAACTAAGGGGGGCAGGGCGTTGCAACGGTAACGAAGCGATTAAATGATGAGTGGAGAGGGAAAAGTCACAGAGATGTAGACTGCAGAAAAAAGAGAAGGTGGAGTGGATAGAGGTGAGAAAGAAGATTAAGAGCAGGGGAATGAGGGTGTGTACAGAGAAGAGAGTGTACCCTAATTAAGACGCTGCAGATTTGCCCTGTTTTCTGAAAAAGAAACTCTGGTGGTCCGGTTAACAGGAGGTGGCGAATGTCAAAACTTTTTTCCTTAACAGCACTTGGAGAAGAATCTGATCCCTAAGGTCACTGAGATGAGCAGCAAATGTGGATACAAAGACTGTGCAAATTAGCGATGTCATGTTTTTACTGAGAAAATTTGATATTAAAGTTTGCTAACGCCAGTTGGGGCTGTTGGTGTGTGAAATCGAGCAGCTTCAAGCTTTAAGACAGAGAGAGGAGCCTGTGACTTACTTTAGTGGTGAGCACACTGTTATCCTGTGCTTTGAGGGATAATGACAGACATTTTAGGTATGCTCACTTTGGGTTTTTCTCCAATTAAAGTGGTTTAGATGATCTGGCTGAACTATTTCTCTACAGCCTGTTTGTCGGTCTGACTGCTTGTGTTTATTGCCCTGTCAGAGTTCATTGTGGGTATGTCGCAGCGTTCCCTGATCTCAGCAATGGACTTTGTCAGTGCAATAACTGATAGAAATGATGGCCAAAACTATGGAAATAAGACCCAAGTTTTAATAATGGGAATAGAGGAAATTATCCTTTATAATCACTGAATTAGATGTACAGTATGTGTATTTACAATATTCTATCTTTGTTGGGACAAAATACCTGGTGTGAATGCACTAAAATGTCTTGGAGGTCACGAAGGTTTCATTAAAGAATGAGCTACCACCCATGGTTAGAGTGCCGCTAAAGTCACATTCAAATCCAGACTTGTAATTTATACATTTTTCAATGTTTTGCTCAAGAACCCTTGTTGACCTCTTTAAACCTCTTTAAATCAGGCCACCCTGCTGTGACTCATTATTTACATCTCATGACTGCTGCCTCCTTCACAATGCGAATCCACCTGCTGTGATGAGATAAATGTTGGCAAACTGTATTTCGATGACAGTCATGTGTCACAGACCTTCACAGGTTGAATGTCCCTTACATGGATGATACTGCTGAACTAAATGAAGACAGATATGAAGGCTGTCTCTGTTTCATTTACTTAATGAGCTGTTGTTACCCAGAATCACAAGATCATACGAGAGGCCAATTTGTTGTGGAAACCCCTCGCTGCGAAAAGTAAACCTCACCATGTCACTCAGGGTTATTAGCTTGCTGATAATGAGAGCCTGTAGGCAGGAACTGGTGTAATGTTCCAGTACTGAAACTTAGTTTTACACCATTTCCGGGTCTTTTCTACATAGAACGCCTGTGTATGTGTATGTGTGTGTGTGTACTTCAGCTTGTTAAAAAGCCAACTAACAAGCGTGCCTCCCTCGGCCCACGTGGGCGAGGTGAGGCACAAGATATGGGAGCAAGATATGACAGCGGCGGTATAAAAGGTCATGGAGGAGGAAAAACCAAACAAATGTCTCACTTTGAATGATTGCATTCTTTGTCTTGATGCCAGGCAATGACATAAGTGTAAAAAGTAATACTTGTCATTGCGGGCTGATCCATTACAGCAAACCAAATAAAAATACACGAACAAAGAGATGGATACATTGAACGGATGATTGACATGCTGAAGGAATGACTATAATCTAATCATAGCTTAGATTTTAAGCAGCCAATCCCAGCAATCTTCTACTTTCCAATGGCATATTATTATTTATATCAATAAATTCATTGTCTATGGCTGTTTTCCAGTCAGTAGCAACCCACTTCGCATCCCAAACTCTGCTTGGGAAGAATTAAAGGAAGAGCTTTAATGAGAAAGACACAGAGATTTGGCAGACTCTTCACAGATACTGGGGAGCATGCCATTATCTGTCTGTGTATAAGTGTAGGGTGCATTTGTGTGTCCATCTTGCCATCTGGGGTCTAGTGCACCGCGGGGTCGTGGTGACCAGGTGTCTGTCTGCGTGGACAGAGTTGAACGGCCTGGGTAGGACTCAGGTGTTTTTTAGCCGCTCGCCTTTAAAAATGCAGTGACAAGGCTTGCACACAAATCCTTCAGCAAAGTTGTGATTTTGGGGGAAATGTCTAACATTTTCCAACACCAACATCACCAGATGAGTTTTGATACTTTTGCATAATTCAGTTAACAAAAGACAGATGACTGGCAGTAGTCTTATGACTGTGGTATTTTTACCAAGGCTGGATCACAAGGCGGGCAAAGTGGGCAACTCCCCTGGGGCTCCAGGCTTATTGTGTGTAAACTGTTTGGGGATATGCACCACTAAAGCATCAACTGACATGATAAGAGACCTTGTATTGATCTAGTTTAAAACCTTTATTATCTCAGTTTCGTGCTTCTAAGGTGCATATTCCTAATGAATGTGTTAAGTTAAATTACTTGGGGACAGTTGGTCCTTCCAGCACAGAAAAACTGTATGATTTTTACTGCTGGTGGTTCTCAAAATCAGTATCACATTTAAAATAAATGAGCTTCATTAATAGGAGGAAGGACCTAGGTGGCCAAGTGGTAGAGCTCATTTGTAATCTTGAGCGTGGTTTCATTTTTGATTCCTGTCAAAGCAGTGGGGAATGGTTTGAGAGGAAAGAGAGGAGTGTGTACCTGAACAATGTCCCTCTCAGCATATCTTCCTCTGGATGAGATTCTGACTTCATCGCCATCCAACTCAATCATGGCTGAGGAGAATTAAAATGACAAAAAAAATACACACATGCAAATTATTTCATACTGTTGTCACATTCTAAAAAAAGACCTACAGAGTGCCAAGGAAAGCCTGCAAAACGGCAAAATACAAAAATAACAAGATACTGCTTAAACAGGACCAGCAGCTCTGACATACAGCTCATTTTCTCCCAGAACCCAGATTCTATAGAGTAGAAACAGACGTTTTTCATTATATATATATTAAGTTCTTGTTGACTTACCATCAAATTCTGCGGGCCCCACCCCCACAATGATGATTGACATTGGCAGACAGGCAGCCTGCAGGAGAGGAGAGGAACAATTTGATACATATCAACATTTTTTAAACATTTTCTTTTGTAAAAAACTGTGTCAATCGTTAACGGGGTAAAGATGAGCAACAGGTTAACATATGCAGCTTCTGTCTTCATCAAAGCATCAAGGGTCGTGTTTGCGTCTTGCCAGCATGTATAGTAGTGCATACAGTATGTGTAAACATATGTGTGAATCTTTGACGTGTGTGTTTTCTACAGCACCTCCTGGAGCGCTGTGTGGGTCGACACATCACAGTGAATAACATTAGAGACGAGGGAATCAACAACGCGGCCTGAGCTCGCTGACAGCTTTCAAATGACATGTGTTTGTGTGTGTGGGCATATGTGTAAGTGTCAAACAGCGGCTCAGTGTATTTGAGTAATGGGTTAACATCAGGCAGCAGAGCAATAGATGATCTTATCAAAACATCTTGTTTATTTTTTTGCTCCCCTTGGTAAAGGTCTCTACTGCCCTTTGCTCTCTTTTTCTCCTGCTCCCTCATCTCTGCCACCTCCTTCTACCCTGTCACTTCCTCTTCCTCTCTCAGCCTCCTTTTCGCCTTAACATTTCGCTCTTCTCAACTGTCCGTCTCTTCTGTCAAAGGCCTGAGATGGATCACTGCCTTCACAGAAATGGCTGCCATTCACTGTTCATTTTGTTTGCATTCGACATTGCACTCTGGCTTCCCTCTGGAGCATGCTGTGACTTTGACAGTGATGGAGAGGACGGACGGAGGGTGAATTACACACTGTCAAAAGTGAGGGCGGAACAGCAAACACTCAGAAAATAACAGTGGTAGCATCATATTTCTGTTGGCATTGAAAGGAAGGATGGATATGCAGAGACGAGTAAAAATATCTGTCAATACCAAACATCTGAACGATTTCAATTAATGACCCCTTATGTGAGACTTTTGTACTGCATTACCTGTTTATAAGGCCAACAATATGTGCTTTTTCTCCATGTAGTACTTTTATTGTCATCTATATGCTGGCAGTGGAAATAGGAAATACTGGCACAGATGTTTTCCAGCTTTCATGCCCATCTCAGGCCATGACAGTTCTACTCATTTGCATATACTTTTTCATGGTTTTATATTTAAGCTATATAAGCTACTATACATTAGGAAATACTACACGCTACTGCCTAATTACGCCAATTTGCTATCTTTTTACACACAGATAGGCTCAACATGTTAATGTTTAACTGACTGACATAAAAATGGAAAATAACAAAAAACCTTCTCTAACATCTCATTCATATAGAAAATTTAACTTGACAGATACACAAACAGCAGTCACAGTCTGTGGTTTAGATGCAATTTACATAGACTGTAGGTTTGAACTAAATCAGCAGCTGTCTTAACAGAAGCATTTCTCCCTTCCTTCATCCGTCTGCTTTGTTCTTAATGTTCCGTCTTTTCCATCTGTCTTTTTATGTGTTGTTTTTCATCTTTTGTGGAGCACAGTGTATCGCATCCGTTTTGTATAAAATCTGCTTTATAAATGACTTTTAATTACCTAGGGACCGCAATGTGCATGCATTGTATTTTGCACTTGAGATAAGAGACACTTCATCGCTTGGGAATGAGGTGCGAAATGATTAACTGAGAAAAAGCTTTGGTGCAGACACGGACTCAACAGTCAAAGTTATGCAAGGCTAGGATCCAGATCCTGGCAGTGTGCACTGAGCCTGCACGAGCATGCAAACGAGCACATGTCAAACCACCTGTTTAAACCTTCTCTTCCCACTTGCGTCGGGTGCTTGAACCTCTGTATACTTGCTTTCAAGTCTAGTTATCGTTATTATAACTGACCTTTCTGAATTGAATTCTCTTTTTGGTGAACTTTCTTTTTCCCCCTTTTGTTTTCAGAGTGCAGGGTCAGGTGTTAACAGCTACAGTAGATGCACCCTTACGTTGACAATAGACTCCTTGGTCTGGGCCATGTCTGAGATGACGCCGTCTGTGATGATGAGGAGCACAAAGTACTGGGAGCCATCCTTCACCGAAGCTGCATACCTACTCACAAAAACACACAAAACCATCTTTGTAGTCATTTCTGCCCTACCATCCTTCTTTTGTTTACCCCGGCAATTCATTACTTTAGCACATTAAGCATTAAGTTCTGTGTAGTTTTGATTGAAGTACTTACATAAAGTACACAAAAATAGTTGAGAGGGAATAAGACATTCTTTGAATATGATTTTTCTCATTGAATAAACATCACTTACCTCCCACTCTGGAGGATTTGAATCTGTCAAGTACTTCTCTCTGTACATCTCTCGTTATGTCAATTCTATAGATCCTCAGCTCAATACGGCTTTCAATTTCTCCTGCGATGTTGACTGTGACCTTTCACTCCTATGTGAGTCGTGAACTGACTGTTACTGATATTTACACGCTGAGATTATTTCAGTTGTTTCTGCTATGCTTCACCTTTCTGTACCGGGAGGTTGGATCTATGTGTACGTCTGCCTCCACCCCACCGGAGATAACTGATATTTAAGTGATTCTCACTGTAGATGATCACAACATAGCAAGTAGAGAAAAGACAGAGACATAGGGCAACAACTAAAGAGTGGTAGAGAGGGGAAGAGCAGGGGAGGAGGAGTAAAGTGAATAGTTACTAAGCTGCATGTGGGAGTGAAGGAAGACATAAAGGAGAGAAAAAAGGGGGGTTGTTTTTGAAATATGAGGGTGGTCAACAAACAGAGGAGAGGTGGAGGTGCTGGGATTACAGATGAGGGGAAAAAACAGGGTGATGACAGCAGCATGTACTTGGTAACTTACTGTAAGCAGGCTTGAAGTTGACAAACAGGCAATGCAGTTGCAGAGGGATGCTACATGTATCTACAACTAGCAACCTTTAAAAGTTTTTAATGAGGTTTAGGAGGATTTTTAAGTCTTGGGATGTTACATCTGTCTCCCAAATTTCGTATGTCTACGTCAAATTTAAAGTTGGGGGCTTTACCTTTGAAAGTTGGTAGGGGGGCTATCGAGCCATTTTGCCACACCCATGTCCAATACCCATATCAGATCTGATGCGTGTGCAAATTCTTGTGAGTTTTGGAGCACCTTTAGCCCCTCAAAAAGGCCATTTAGTTCTAAAAAAAAAAAAATCCAATAGGGTCTTCGCACTGGTCAGTGCTTGGGCCCTAATGAGATGTAGTCTGGTTTATGAAAAATGCAGTTTCTTACAGTAAAATGTTTCCCATCTATTTTACACTTGCAGGTATTGCATTTGCTGTATGGATTAAAGCATTTTGTTTGCTACTTTATATTAGATTTTTGTGTTTTGCGTTGTGTGAATTGTACGGACCAGGAACAGTGCTTTAGTAACAGATCCACATGAGTAAAAATGTGGGGCAGAGTGAGAGAATGCAGCAGGAAAAGGAGAGAGTAGAAGAGAACAGGACAGAACAGACGGAGAAAATGGCAGATTATGAAAAGTTCTTGCCGAGAATTATATGAGAAGATCAACACCACTTTCATCTCTGTCTGTTAAATATGGAGCTACAGCCAGGAGAATGTTAGCTTAGCATAAAGACTGGGGGCAGGAGGGAACAGCTAGTCTGGCCCGATGAGAAGTTAATAAAATCCCCACACTGCCCACACCTCTAAAGCTCACTAATTAAGTTGTTGTTTAATACTCACAACCAACACAAGTGCAACACATAACACATGACCACCTGTAAAAAACACTTCACACATCAGTTTTTGTGTGGTTTAAACAAACAAGAAATAACGTGTTAATTAATTTGTTTTAGAGGTGCTGGAAGGCAAACGTTAACTTTGGACAGAGTCAGGCCAGCTGCTTCCAGTCTCTACGCTAAACTATCTCCTGGCTGTGGCTTCATATCCCTTTCCCGAAAAGTTCTGTTTGTGTTTAGATACAACATACAACACAAGTGAGCTTAGGAGGTGCTAGTAGGTGTATTTTCGAACTTTGGCGAGTGCCAGGCTAGCTGATTTCCTCTACTTTTTATACAAAGCTAAGCTAAGATAATTGCCTCCCGCCTTCAGCTCCATACTTAACATAAAGACATTACAGTGATAGTGGTGGCATCTGACTCTCAGCAAGAAAGTAAAGTGAAAGACTAAGTGTATTTCTCAAGTTGTTGTTACTGGTCTTTAAAAAGACAGAATATCAAGGTTTTGATGTAACTACGGTAAAAGAAATGAGTGATTTGTTTGTGCAATAAAACAACAATGTGCTAGAGAGGAGTGGACAAAAGCAAAGAGGGAAGTTCATAAAGGGAGTTTGACGGAAAGATGGAGTAAAAGGTATTCAGGTAACTTTACAGGCTAAATAAAAGTAAACTACTATCTCTGTATTACTGCTTGTTTCACCATTTCCCTTCAGAGTGCCTTTGCCTCTTCATGTGTCACTATGCAATAAAAACTCTGTAAATTATCTTTTAAACATGTGATGGAACCTGATGAGAGGCTTCACTTGTGTACATGTCTTTAATTACATACTTGCATGAGTAGTTCCTTAATGTCTTTTTTTTTTATTTTAGAACTCTGTCTAGATCATGTGTCCGTGTGGCTGCACAAACATGCTATCAGCTGCTCAGGTCCTTTCTCCGTTTGTGTCCCTTGCCTTTCTCTCTCCCTCGAACTCTTGTTAGCTACCTGGCAACGCTCGCTGCACGGAGCCTATTACAGAAAACCTGAGAACACATGCTGAGTGTCAATCGCAGAGTGAAATGTACTCGGTGTTCTTTCACGCATACTCAAATGATTTGACGTTCATTATATAAGCAGTGAGAGCAAATGTGCAAGTGTAAAACAGTGTGCATGTGGCGTAATGAAAATTGAAAAACAAAAAACTAACTGGAGGAGATGTAAATGAGGGATGTGGGAAAAAATTGGTAAAATGTCACAATTTGTACATTAACTCCTATACATTACGTGTGTATGTGTGTTACCTGGCCACATGGTTAATGACAGGGGAGAAGTTGGTGGGTCCGTAGAGCTGAACTGACTTCAGACTCTGGTAGTAGGCTTCCATCACACCGTCAATACCTGTGCAGTATGGGTTCTGAGGGTTCCCATTCTACATTAAGGAGAGAAGAGAAGAGAAGAAAAGAAGAGGAGAGGAAGGGATAGGGGAAGAGAGAACCATCATTAACCTGCATGATTCATTTCAGATGTATTGAGGAGAAGCAAATGGATAAACAGGCTATATAATTATACATTACAGTGAAAAAATGTAACAAAGAAATTAATAAAAATGTAAGCGTTCCGCTGGACTAACATTAAATGATGTTTCCAATGAAAACAATTAGCTGTTAAAGAATTAGTTGTAAAACCCCTCTTATGGTGCATTACAAGTATCTTCAGGGACGTAATGTCACATTTTCATTTAGTCAGTCATCGGAATAAGAAAAATATACCACCAAGCAAAAAATAAACAAATAAATAAAATCATTTTTAAAAAAACACTGGCGTTCCACAGAATTTTTTTCCTTTGAGAAAACCATAGTTTGGGTACAAAGCTCTCAGCTGTGAAGAACCTGTACAGTAATATGAGGTTGAGTTCAAAAATGTTGCTGGTTTTGATAAGTGAGTGTTGGGTGATGGGGTGCCCTCCATCCTTCTTGTTTGTACCAAGGCAAACTCATGGGAGACCCGTCCGTCAGGTGGCAGCTTGGCACCAAAGCCCAGCGCGGGAAACATCTTATCGCTGTCGTAGTCCTGGATGATTTCTCCTACTGCCTTCAGGGCCATTGCGTAGGCATTCAGCTGGTAGGGACTCATGTAGTGGAGTGAGGTGGGCTGGGCAGGGTTACCTGTTTGTGACAAAGGGCACACACAGTCAGAGGATACTCTGTGGGCACGATAATGTGCTTGGACAATGGAAAAGGTGATGTGGTCACAGCATCAAGGTGATGCTTTGGTCATTCTTTGAAAATTAGCTCAGGTTTTCTCATTTCTTTACTGCTCAAATGTAAACTACAGTTTGTAAGACATCATGATGAAACAAAAATGGTGGCAAAATGCCTATTACTTTGACTTGACTTCATTCAGCGTTATTGCCTCTCATTAAACCAGAGGCAGAGGCTTTCTCTGTGTCAATAAAATGTATGTGATGACTAAGCTTCATATTTGTATGATGGGATTCATTTTGAAGGTGCCATGGTTACAATGTGGGGAATCACATATGAACTTTGGACATTTCGACAGCTTTCTCTCTCATGTGAGTACATGAGTTTTACTCCTTGGATCAAAATGTGACACAAACGTATACCATTTCAAAAATGGTTTTGGAAATGTTAGTGAGAATATGTTTCATTTCTGTGAAAAAATGTGATCTTTGGGAAACTGCTGAGTCAAAATTTGCATGACGTTCAATTAGACCCAATTAAACTTTAAAATCATAAAGTAATTAAGTCCAAACATTGAAAAATGAAATGTAGCTTTTGTAGATATCCTTTTAACTAACAGAACAAAAACTAACCACGTAGTTAATTACCAATCTGTGTTGTAAATAACATGAACTGTGTAACTTCTAAATGATGTTTTTCCAATACTTGTTGTTCAGTTCAATATAGCAGCCTAGTGGTTCTGTTGGTGATTTTGTATGGCATGCATTAAGTCACTGATGGAATTAAACTGGCTGCTAATTACATTAATGTAATATTAATATGACACTTTTTTCATCTCCCTGTACATGACTTTTCACATCGCTATTCAAGTGGCATTTTAATAAACTGCAGAACTCTACTAGCCATCATTCTCAACTGAGATTTTAGTGAGAGCAATATCAAGTACACCTCTACCTCAGACATCAACACATAGGATTTGTCTCTATTGCCGCCGCCTGTCCTGCTAGGATCGAGCTCAAGGGTAGATGGCTAACACAGTCCTTAATCACGGCCATCACAGCATGTTACTGCGCTCAGCTTTAGCTGCCAGGTGTGATGGAGAGGGCTATTAGGAAACACTTGATTCTCCATCTGCATATATTTGAATAAATGCTCCCCAGGCATTCAGCGCACTTTGTGTGTCTTATGTGGGTCTCTGAGTGTGTGTGCACATTCAAGGTGTGTGTTTTTTGTGGCAAACCAGGGGAAACAGCCAAGCCAATCCAGCACAAGAGGCGGGTCTCCAAGCTTAGGTTGGGGGAGGTGATAGAGGGAGTGTTGTACCCAGTGCAGGTATTGCAGCCTCTGGGCAGGTGGAATTGGTCACAGAGAAGCAGTTTGGACAAAGGAGCGAAGAGGACACACCACTGAGGTTTTTCACCCAGAGGCTGGCAAGAAGAGTATCGGCCCAGGAAAAACCAACCTGATCTTGCTTACTGGCGGGGGACCAGAGGAGTCCAAACGAGGGTAAATACAAAGACTCACCTCTCTCTGCTCCACAGGACAGTGGGACAACCCCGCATTGAAAAAGGCCACAGAGACAAAGACCGCGGACGGGAAGAATCTTCAGTTAAAGTTTGACCCCCTCCCCTCTCCCCTAAATTCTTTATTAAAAGACACTTTATGTTTATGACAACTGTCTCCGAGTCTCCTATTTTATTGTGAATCTTGCCTCTAAATCCCCTGGGTTTACTGGGAGACTCACCATTGGAAGCTGTGAAATCAATGGCCACGGTGAAGTTAATCTGGGTCCTGAGAAGAAAAAGCAGAGATGATTTATTAATCATTTTCCCCCCTCTGTTTCTCTCTCTCTCTCTCTCTCACTCACACTCACACACACACACCTGTGATCCAACAAGAAACAATCAGAAGAAATGAACTGCAGACATAATCAGGTTTAAGTGGTCAATGTTTGAGAGTGCAAACAGGCTTCCTCCCACCCTCTTTAGCTGTGACAGTGACGAGGAGACAACGAGTTACCGGGCTTTCACACCAAACACGCAAGCATGGCTTTGCTCAGAGGAAGGTTGTTTTCAAATGGAGAACACCGCTACATTCTTCTTAACTGCACATGAAAGTAGCATGGGCCACCCTGACTTTGTTCTCAAAATTAAACTAAATTTAACTACATTTAACTGTGAACCTTTACAAGATGCATCCAATGGCGTTCTGGTACAGGAGGTGACATTTTACAAATCCTGAAATAGACTGCAACGTTACATAACGATGACATTAATATGCAAACAAGGCTAAGAGGTTGTACATAACATCAACATGTTAACATGCTCACAATGGCAATGTTAACTGACATCCTCATGTTTAACAGGCATAATGTTTACCATTGTCACCATCACCATGCTAACATTTAGTAATTAACACAAGCTGAGGCTGATGGAGTGGGTTTTGCTGGTGTTTGGTCATAAACTAAAGTACTGGTCAAATAAAAATGTTTGACCTAATGATGGCGCTAGATAAGTCAGGGGATCACCGAAGTTCTTGGAATTCATCCCGAGGGGGACATGAATGAGTACCAAATTTAATTGCAATCCATACAATAGTTGTCGAGACGTTCCACATAAACAATTTCAACCTTATGGTGGCACAAGCAGAAAAGTCAGGGGATCACCAAAGTTATTAGGATGCATCTTCCTGGAACTATAAATGTCTGTACCAAATTTTGTGCCAATTTATCTAATACCTGTACATGCTGAGATATTTAAATGGATAAGTGAACATTTTGACCATCTGGCAGTGCCACAGGAAATGTCAGGGCATCTCCAAAGTCATTATACTTCATCCTCTGGGGATCATGAATGTCCATACAAAATTTCTTGGCAACCCATCTAATAGTTGCTGAGTTGGCCAAAGTGGTGGATCCACCAACTTTTCCATCCCTAGAGCCACACCGCTAGCGTGGCTAACAAGTCACTACCCAAGAGAATGTGGATCAGATTAGAAGCATTTGTGTATTTCCCATGAAATTTACAAAGCAGCCTGTAGGTAAAGATCAAGCTGTGTTCTGTATGATAACAAGACCTAAAACACATTATCCATGTCACTAATAAATCTATCTACAAGCTAACTCGTAGATGTGTTTTGGCTCATGCTCCACCTCACACAAACTTTGCACTTTGTGGTTTCTGAGAGAAAAAGCAGACAAAAGAGATGGAGATGATGAAAAAGAAGCATTATCAAAGAGAGATAAAACAACAACGACAGAGACAAACAACACACACCACAGCACCCAGCATGGAGGAGAGCGGCACGTCTGTCTTCATCAAAACATTTCCTAACTTGTTAACCTGCAGGAACAGGATGTGGTTAAGCGCTCTGTCGGCCTGTCACAGCTTTTTCACACTGCTTTTTCACGCTGCCACACACATAAACACAGACACAGACACACACAAAAGCCTCCCTGTCTACCTTACACACATCTCCCGTATTCGGAGAGTGTCAAACAGCCAGTAGCTCATCATCTTTGTCACCTCGGCAGGCCATGTGAAGTGCAGGCACTGTGCCATCCAGAGGGGACAGAATGAGAGGGAGGGACAGAGGTAGGAAAAAGTTCAAGAGACATTTAAGTCAAGTCAATTTTATTTATATAGCCCAATATCACAAATCACAGTTTGCCTCAAGGGGCTTTAGTATCTAAACAGCATACAACACCCTCTGTCCTTAGACCCTGGATTCGAATGAGGAAAAACTCACCCAAAAAAACCCCTTTAGACAGCACAGCTTGGCAGCTTATCTTGAGTTAATGATCAGCCCACATGTTTGGGGCAAAATAAAAGAAACCCAGAAGGCCTGGGGTGTTAGCATACAGATATTAGTAGAGCTGCAGCTTGCAAGTGGACAGAAGAGATGAGCCCTAGCACATACCTTATGGCTCCCAAAAAAGTCATTCAGATGCTGTCAGTAGGCCTATTAGAGTTGAGATAAAGCAGCGTTGAATGGGCAAGTCATTGCTCCTTGAGTCTGTATGATATTCTAATGTTTTAATGACAAGCATCTGTGTTGCAATTTTAAGAAAATCTATGTTTTAAAAAAGAAAATGACTGGAGTTCAACTTTATGGCACCTGCTTGACCTCATGTTTGAAATTAAACTGTTTTGGTTTGCTTCAACTTAAAAACTGCTGTTTAACTGAGCTTCTAAGCTTCAGTAATGTAACCTTGTCCAAAGTGAGCTTAGCTACTTTAGCTTTGTCCGGCCCAGTGGCAGCAGCGACACACTAAAAGCGGTGCATCACAAAGCAAACTTCGGCCATATTCTCAGAACTGCCACCCTTGTCATCCCGCTGCAGTTTGCAGGCCTGGACAAATTCTTCCCTATTTTTGTGATGTTTTGAAAGGTGCATCGTTTGCTGCAAGTTTCATATCAAACAACTTTTTTAACAATTTTGCCAATTTTCACATCTTTACATTAGTCAAAAAATTGCATGGTGCCTCTATTAGTGAAGAAAACTCTCCAGGCTCTTAAGAGATATACAGTAAAACATCAGATAGTGTCCAAAATCACTGTCATCAGCAAAAACACAAGGCTGATCTTGGTTGATAAAAATGTTCTCACCCAACTATGATGTTTTGTAAAGTGACAAAAGCTAAAAATAATGTGGTTCACTTCCTCAATATAATAAAGACATCGAGAAAATTCAAGTAAATTTGCTTTTCTAGGGGACAGCTGCAAGGACAGGGGGACAGAAAGAGGAGATCTGAGTGAATTCTGGTCCAGTTCCCCACGCTGGCACAGACAAGCTTGCAGCCTAAATTATGCATGCCCTCTTTCTCTCCCACCACAATCTCTCTCTGTCACGCACACACACAACGTTTGAGAGAGGAACCCCAATTGTGTGAGTGTGAAGTGACAGCCAGAGAAACAAGGTGAGTTGGGGGGCGGACAATAAAAAATGCCAAAAGACAAGAGAGTGGATGGGAAGGAGGAGAGCGGTGCTTGATTAAACACGTCACTCTGCAACGTCAGCGCAAGAAAACAATGTCAACATTACATCAGCAACATGAAAAGCTAAAGCAAAGTAAATTGTGACAAAAGCAGGAATTGGCAGCAACATAAGGGGGACAGAGGATATTGATTGACTTGAATACTTTTGTTACAATTGTTGAGTCACTGGCATTAATCAACATCATCAAACCTCTGCAGTTTGACTGTGATTACTTTGTGTCATTAGCAGGATACCTTGGAAGTAATGTTTGACACCATCATTTTGACTCCAAATGGAGAGAATGTTAATGTCCAGAACAGAGCACTGGACACTGCAAAAGGTCAACTCTACCCTCTGCATTAATCACACAAGAATTTGAGTGAGACACACCCGGTGATGTGTGTTTCTGGATGTCATCCTACTGGCCAGTTTTTTAAAAATCTGCTGCTTTGTTACAGTCTTGTCTGGTGTTTTACATTACTATGTATATACTGATCTGCCATAACATTATGACCACTGACAGGTGAAGTGAAGAATATTATCTCGTTCCAATGGCACCTGTCAGTGGGTGGGATATATTAGGCAGCA